>JAXQQM020063814.1:0-57638 GCA_034641835.2 Pinus albicaulis
GTTTTTTTTTTTTTTTTTTTTTTAATCGAAATAAAAAAACGTTTTATTATATAACAGTTCATAAGTCAAACATTACATTCTCATCTGTATATAGTTGAGAAAAATGCAATCCAAATCACCATAGTGATTCCAGAACGACTTCTAAGAAAGAAAGAAGCCAAAAAGACCATGACGGGATCACAAATTGAGGAGGGAAAAATACCACTCCAATCAAAATTTCCAGACCTTATAAACTGTCTTATACCATCATTGAACATCATATTCATGAAGAACATGAATCTCATTTTTGTGTGGTTCAGAAGTATCTAAGAAAAGTTACCTTTATCTTTACAATTCAGATTTATCGACCTTCTAAACCATACCAAGTAGCTGTAGGAGAAAAGACGAAACAGGTTCTATTTGAAGATAATAAAATATAGGCTCGCTTGAAGATGTATTTGTGGGGAATAAAAGCAGGCTCGCTTGTATTGTTTTGGTTCAAAAATCAGGCTCACTTGATAAACCAACTACGCAGGCACGCAAGTAGTTGTAGGGAGAAAATGAAACAGGTCGCTTGTGAAGATAAAATAAGCAGGCTCACTTGCAAGGAGTTCTTGTGTAGAAATTTGCAGGCTCGCTTGTAATGAAATTATTCAAAATCAGGCTCGCTTGAAAAGAGTGTATCTTCAGGCTCGCTTGGGAAAAGTGTTGTATATATGTTCGCATGGAAAGAATAAAAAATTAAAGCATCAGACTATAATAGAAGCAAAAATACCTATGTATAAAATATGATATAGAGCATGGCATGAGAAATTGACAGATCCGACGCTTCATGGAGGTTGATAGGATATTATGGAATTGGAATAGAGGTGTTCCAAGTTTGTGCCCCGTCCCTGAAATGTACCACCTGCATAATCCCAAAAACTGTATTGATACCTATTTTAGAAAGGTCGTTAGCCCTCATGTTGTTTTCTCTATAAATGTGAGAGATAGGAGGATTGTCCAATATGTGCCATAATCTTTGTGTCCTCTTGAGCCATCCCTGTAGGTCCGGAATGTTCTATGTTGGCGGCCAGAGATGCAATCAATAATCAATTTAGAATCTCCATATATATGAATCTATATCAATTTTAAGTTGACTGCAGCAAGAAGTCCACCCCATAAGGCCATAATCTCTGCTTTGTTATTGGTCCCCGGACCACCATTCCAATGCAAATGGATCCTCTCTCTTCGTAACAGCTTAATCCAGGCACCACAGCCTGTAATGCCCTCTTTGCACACTCCATCAAAGAAAATTGCAGGGATGGATATCTCATGTGGAAAAATCCTACGAGATCCATCCATCGTCATGATCTGAGGTGGGGTCCGTTCCTCAATCCATCTCATTATGGCTGTGAAAATGTTGGGAAGGAGGAAAGGAGTACCATAAAAAATAAGCCTATTCCTAGCCAGCCAGACTTCCCAGATGAGAAAAAAGGGCAGAGATCTAAACTTTCTTTTTAATTGATCCCAGTCTCCAGCAGCAGAAATAAAGTCATTCGGAACCCAAGTTGGTTCAATTAAATGAACACTGAATAATTTCCATAACTGAACAACAACAGGGCATCGGAAGAAAATGTGTTCAGTAGATTCCTCCATGTTGCAGCATATTGGACATCTGCTAGGCCCAAGTATGCCTCTTTTGATAATGTTATTCCAGGTAAGAATTTTATTCCGCCAAGTAAGCCACCCAAAGAGAATGATTTTAGTAGGAATCTTTCGAAACCAGCATGGGCCAAATATTCGAGTAAACTGACCGGAATATGATTGTGTATTAATACTGCAATATATATCTTTGACAATAGACAGGGCCCCATATGTTGGCCCATCCCATACCACCTTATCTCCCCCCATAGAATAACTAACTCCGGTCGCCCTTAATGTATCGTAGACCTGTTCCCAATCCAAAGCATCCTCATCTTATAGTCCCAACTGTGCAACGCTCTTGAAAACTGGAGCACCAAAAGACCACGACAGAATTTTTTGTGATAAGAAGCAAATTCCCCTGTGTGCAAGCCTATGAATAAGGCGGTGAGATGGTTTAAAGTGCTTGTTTAAACCCTGAATGTTGGTGAAGCCCAGCATAATACGACTCCCATCTCGGAAAATCCATGTTAACCGATCAGCCACATGACCCAGGATCTTCTTGAAGCTGCCCCATATAGTTGAATAGACCATTGGAAATGGAAATTCATGGCAGAGAAGTTGATGGAGGGTATCACCCTCAAGATACTTACATTTGATAATATTGTTCCAGATACCAGAACCGTTGATGGCACGCCAGAAAGACTTGATTAGCATAGCTTTATTGAACACCCTCGTGTTCAGGATGCCCCAACCATCATAAGATTTGGGACGACATAGTATCTCCAGTTTGATGAGATGGAATTTGTGCACTTTCCCGGTTCCATTCCATAAGAACAGAGGAATTATCCTGTTAATGTTATCAACAATCATTTTGGGTTAAAAGAACATATGCCCCCAGAAAACCATTAGTTGTGATAAAAATGCTTGTATCATGATGAGTCTGCTTCCCATAGTCAGCCATCTGTGTGTCCATTTATTGATTTTTTCCCTGAATCTGTCCACCAGCCATAGCCAATCCCTATTCTTGTATCCACACGGTTTGATTCTGTAACTAAGATATTGAAAACCATCCAAGGCCAGCTTAAAATTGACCCCAAGGAATTCAGCAATAAATGCTATTTCATTCATGTCTCCAAATTCATATAACAGGAAAGATTTGGCTTTGTTAATACTTAATCCTGTGGCAGTGCCAAATCTAATAAGTATGAAATGAACATAGAACCAGTGATTTCTAACAAGTCTTCCAAATAGTAACATGTAATCCACAAAAAGAGAGTGGGAGGTGGATGTGGAGTCCGAGAAAGAAAAACCTGATATATAACCTTTTTGTTCTGCCATATGCATCATCTTGTTGAAGCCATCCATAATCAAAATGAAGATGAAAGGAGACAGAGCACATCCTTGCCGTAGTCCCCTACCTGCATTAAAAAATGGTGTTGGAAGACCATTAATAATAACTGCGTATCTAACAGAGGTAATGCATGACATTATCCAGCTAATGATCCTAAGAGGCAGACCAATTTTTAACAACACAAGACGTAGATATGACCAATCCAGAGTGTCATAAGTTTTATACAGGTCTATTTTCATTACCAATGCTTCTCTTTTCTCAGAATGCATAGTGTGTAATATCTCTTGTGCTATAGCAATGGCATCATGTATAGATCTGCCTTTAAGAAACCCATATTGTTCAAGAGATATGTGTTCAGAGAGGGTCTGCTTTAATCGATTTGCAATTATCTTGGAGGAGATCTTGTACAATAGATTGCAAAGGGCAATCGGTCGGAACTCCCCGAAAGAGGAAGGATCAACCGTTTTCGAGATGAGGGCAATAAAAGTGGAATTTAAATTTGATGGTATATGTCTAGTAAACCTGAACAACTCAGCGATTTCTGCTATCTCAGCACCCATAATATCAAAGAAGAATATAAAGAATTCTGATGTCCATCCATCTGGACCCAGACACTTGTCATGAGAGAAGGATTTGAGAACCCCTTCAACCTCTCCAACCGAAATATGTTCATCCAGAAGCTTAATATCTTCCTCCTCATACATTCTCTGGATGTGATCCAAGATCCATTTTTGGCAACTATCATCAATACTGGGATCCTTTTGGTAAAAGGTCGGGAAATGACTTAGGGCCTCTTTCTGTATGTCAGAAGTAGTGAGCGCAAAACTGCCATCCGCTCTTTTTATGCGCCATATAGCATTCCTACTCCTTCTATCATTAGCGCATTTATGAAAGAATTTTGTGTTTAGATCCCCTTATTTTAACCAATTATTTCTGCTTTTTAGTTTCCAAGAGATTTCTTCAATGTTAAGTATCTCCTTTTTTTGGTCCCCAAGTGTTTTCAGAATGTCATAAGACTGTGCATCTGGAACATTATCCTTGAAACCCATATATATCTTCCTCATTTTTTCCTTAATGTCACATAGCTCAGCCTTGAGAGCCTGTTTCTTGTTGATCTCCCATTTTTTGGCCACCTTCTTCATTTTCTGCATTTTGAAGTGAAATCGATCCCATCCCGACAGACTGCTAAGATCATCCTCACTCAGCCAAGACTCCCTTATAAGATTCACAAAATCATGGTCCTCCGACCATGCCAAGTTAAATTTATAGTGTAAGTCCTGGGAATGGCCGCCCAACTGCCATGAGAGAAGGATCGGCATATGGTCTGATATGTTTGAGACCAGCACCGAAGATCTGGGCATACCTAGAGTGTTAATGAGAATACCCTTCACCATGGCTCGATCAAGCCTTTTGCCGATATATGCATCGTCCACCCTTTTATTAGTCCACGTGGGGATAATAGGATTAGGGCGAATTTCAACCATGTGATTAGATAAAAACAATCCATTCATATAATCGGACAGACAATCAATCTTTTCCTTGTCACCCCAGATTTCATCAAACTGCAAAGTTGAATTAAAATCACCCATAATAATCAAGTTCTTTAAAGATAAAATCCCCGAGTAATGAAGCTTGTTCTATAAAGGTAATCTATTTTGATATGGAGCATAAAGATTGATAATGTTAAACAAACCTTCAATACCCCGAATGTAACCAACCAAAAGGATCCCACCAAAAAAACTGTAGGCTTTGAATTTCGCCCAAAATGGGTTCCAGAGAGAAATCATGCCACCTGAGTGTCCATTAGCATCAACTACCACTGCGTGCCAACCTTTACGAATGCTTAATAAAGCATTGATGGATTTTCCCTGGAGACATAGAGTCTCTTGGCATAGTATAATACAAGGCTCCTCAGTGGTGAAAATATTCCGAAGGCAATGTAGTTTGGAGGCATCGCCAATCCCCCGTATATTTATAGAAAGAAGATGGATCATTGTGGGACGTCTGCGGGGTGGCTTGCTCTAAGCGCCCATAGATTGTCACTGATATCATTAGCCACTGCAATAGGAAGGTCCGTAAAATTATCTTGCTCGTCAGAGAAAAGCGACAATGCTTTGAGATTGCCTCTTGATTGTCGCGGGCCATTTTTCTTTTTCTTTCTGATAGTGACATTAGAGACATTTGGATGGGGATTGACACCCTCAGGGGAGACAATGGCCTTTTCAAAAACAGTTAGAGCGGCAAGGTCTATATTCAGATTACCCAAAAGTGAGTCTATGTCACTACCCACCGTATTACGTGGGGATTCAGTTAGGTCTACAGGTTCATCTGAAGAAGATGGCAATGACAACGAAGCAAATGATGTAACCGAGTTCCTAGTCTCATGTGCATGAGATGGCTCCCCAATGCAATAGTTGGTAGAATTAAATAGAGGAGGGTCCTCCGTGGACGTGGGTGTAAGAGAAGCACCCCTCATTTTCCCGACACATTCAGTTGGAACCGGCTCATGGCAGGCTTGAGATGGACTAATCTCGTCCTCCCCCCTAATTAGCAGTTTATTAGACACAGAGATAAAAGATTCCTTCCCCACCATCAACCTAGGCTCCAGGTTGTTAGGCTCAGAAAAAGGGAAATCCCGACCCACCCCGACATCGGAAGGAACCGGTACAGAGTTAAACAAATCTCGACCCACCCCATCATCAACCGAAACCATCCTATCACTATGTCGATATGCAGAAACATATGCGTCATCATCAAAGTATAAGGGGATATAGTTACCTGAGATGAGTCCGCCCGAAGTACCTGGTGCAGCATTATTTTGTCGACGCCCATCCTGCCTATTTGTCCCGTTACGTCCCACCCAAATATGAAGAGGACAATTATCCCGAAGGTGGCCAGTCTTATGGCAAATAAGGCACCTGAATGGAATGCCCTAGAAATCAATTCTTTGGTGATAACGACGTTGTCCCCATATGATGTCCACGTCCCCAGGCAGACCACCATCAAAATTCACTTCGACCAAAATCCATGCAATCCTTTTGTCATTGGCACCGACAATGCTCGGGTCTATATATTTAGTACTTCCAATGGAATTCCCAATAGCTCTAAGCGCTTTGAGAGTCCAAAATTCCAGTGGAAGACCTGGCAACTTGACCCAAATCACTCGGCTCTTTGGGGCTTCCATGATTGGGTTAAATCTCAGATACCAAGGAACGAGCTGCATGAAAATGCGTCCCCGTACCCATGTCCTGTGTATAATCTTGAAAATTTCCTTCTCATCCATGAAAGGGATGCTAAACCATCCATTAAAAAGCATGCTAATTTTCAAGGAGTATCCAATTATCGGAAACCAGAATTGCCGAACCCAACTGTCCATATTAACATCGTTGCCATCCAGGAACATCCACCTCCCAATTAGTGCCCTCTTCTACAAACTAGCAACCCTTCGACATAAATCATCATGATCCAAAGTGATTTCCCTAATCTCCATCTTCTGTTTGAAGCAGGCCTTGTTCCTTTTTCCTCGGGCAAATTTGTTCTTTATGTGATTATGCCTATCTTGCCCACCTTGCGATTTCACATTGACGGACTGGTAGTCAAGAAAGGATTGTCTAATGATCAAATTGTCCACCTTTGATTCACGCCCAAATTCCTGTTCCGCTGCGATGGTAGCTCTAATGAATGCCTCATGAGCCGAGGTATCTAAATCCAAGCCCAAGTTCGTTTCATTCTTACCAAACCCGAGGTCTGGCAAATCCATGTCAGAATATGATGCGTCTGACCGACACCACTCACCGTAACACCGCCAGTAGAGAAATCGAAGTTTTCACAAACCAGAGTTGGTCAGGACGCTAATTTAATATTTGAACTCTTCTAGGTCGCGTTTACAATCCAGAAAAGGACGGATGTTTTGAAAGCTGGAAAGTCAGACAAATCACCTCATCTGAATACTCAATCCCGAGAATTAATTAGTTTACATTCCAACCCAGAACGACAGAGCTTCCAAATATAGATATTGCCAAATTTCTTTTTATGTCTGAAGAAAGGATGTAAAAATTATCCCAGTCCTTGATAAGTCAACCCATACGAATCCTTGTCAGATAGCACATACATCTATTGAGACCATCAGAATATGCAGACGTCTCCAATCTACTCCAACCACCCTTATTATTCCTCCTAATATAAGACCTGGATACTTAGAAGGCTCAAGAGAAAGTCCATAAATCTTCTAACCAACCATAGGACGAATGATTTATATCAATCCGAAAGGGACGTCAGAAACCTCTGTTGAAATTACTTATTCCCCTTTAAGCCAACTGGGCCACTTAAATGACTGCCACCACCTTTGCAATCCCAATCGAAAATTGAATATGTCGAGGAAAACATCAATCAACTGTCAAAACCCACTAACTCCATAGAAATGTTTGAAATCTTGTGTAATCTTCAGAGATTCCGGCAGTTTGATCGTCGCACCATAACAAGAAAATATCTTCACCGGAAAAACCAATCCCCAAAGAATGCAAGAAAACTATACGTGACAACAACAACAACATAGATAGCCTAGGCATGTCCACCACCTAGAGCCGAGTCTAAACCCAAAATTCTTGCAAGGGCGAGATATAATGAGAGAATCTAACCACTTTTGCCAAAGGCTATACCACTTGTTGTTCCAAGTAGATGTCTGATAATCTGAATCAGACGAAGACTCCAGGGTTCGAGCTGAGAGATAGCCAGCACTATCTTTGTGTTCTACCATCCGATTTGCATTCAACATATAGAGCCAATAATATTGTATATGCAAAGTATGTAAGAATGATGATAATTCACACCTCCAAACCCTCCGCGTAGGACATTGACAGAACAGAGAGTTTGAGAGCAAGATAGTCAGGCCAAAAAAACAACAGAGGTAAGAAAAGCAACATTCCCCGACGGAGTCTATAGACCTACATAGATTTACCCAGCAGTATGAAATAACTGGGGATAAAAGTCATATAGGCACATTAAGTTATACCAAACCAAAATGACTAGACCTCTATATTATCAAACTCTAAAACCTTCAATTGAAATCATGCGACTGGGCAATGGGGACACATTAACGAAAATGTAACCCACGTCTCGGAGCATTTAGCTACAACCTTCAAATGAAAGATAAGGAGTGGAAAATGGGAACAAAGTCACAGAAATGTAACCCACGACTCAGACCAATTAGCTACAACCTTAAAATGAAAGATAAGGAGTGGAAAAAGGGAACACATTAACAGAAATGTAACTCACGACTCGGACCATTTAGCTTCATTCCCCAGAGAGTTCCGCCCTACATTAGAATATCAAACAACATTCCAGAACTGCCTTAACCTCTACATTTACATACCTTGTATTATTCACAAATTACTTGGTAAACCCTCTTTAATATCTTCAAAATATAACAAAATCCCAAATTGGAATTTTTTTTGGATCCCTCATAATATATTTTGGTAAATCTTCTTCATCCTTGAGTTATGATATATTCTCGCATGGGTGAATTTCATCTCGAACAAATCCTCAACCAATAAATCAAGAAGGTTCAATAAAACGTTGACCAAGTTAAATAAATTTCGGGTGAGTAAAACATAAAATCTCCTACCAAGGTTGCAGGCTCTATGGAATATAGGGGTTAAAGTCGTTTTAATGAACGTTTGTCCTGTTATATCAGCCTAAAATCTCCTACCAAGGTGCAGGCTCTATGGAATATCTTTCTTTTCACAGAACTTGGGCTCAGCTGAAATGGAAATACGACTGAGCCAGGTTCCCTTCATATAATTTCAAAACCAACAAAACAGAAATTGGGAAAGTATACTCTACTTCCGATCCTAAATAGACCATGAGAGTCAATTTCAATGGTTTTCCTTTAGGTTTGTTGAACAATTTGTAGGGGCAATGACTATCTGATGCTAGTTGTGGATGGCTCAATAACATGAGACATCCTCCCATCTATAAAGGCACACAAATGGTTTGAACCTTCAACCAAGATCCCAATCCAATCACTTATCCAGTCAGTGGAGAGCAGATCCTTCAACACTAGCCGCTTAAAGAACTAAGTTAGCATCCGTACGTATACATGTCTAACATTAAGCACTGTGCGATTTGTACCTCAAAACACCTCGCATGTAGCACACTCTCATCGGCGCTCTACCGCTTGGGCTCTCCTCGCTTGCGTTTGCTCTCTCTTCTTCCTGACAAGAACAAATATATCATTTCTTGATTTTTCTTCGTAGATACTGGCGTATCGATGATCGCATCGAATGAGCTTCGAATTCAATCGGTTCAATGTCTAAACCCGTAGCTTTTTCTCGTTATTCTCAGGTGGGTTATGAGTAAATGATTAGAAGGTAAATAACCGATATGTAAGTGGAAGGATACAGCCGACTCTTTAAGAATACCGTTTTTCGAATCGGGGATGGAATATAGAATCGAACTACTCGACAACAAGTTTCCTCCCTTTCTAAGATCTATATTTAGAATATCGTATAGTAAATAATAACTACTCCTCCAACAACTCCTCCAACCCACAAGGCTCCCAAATCTCCTAATCTCCTACCAAACAACCAAATTCCGATATTCTCACTATGGCCAAACCAAAATTCTGAAGTTAGTACAAATGCCCGCAAATTTCATATATCCAAATCTTTACATTGCCAATGCATAAAACTATTTCAATTGCGCGCGAATGTTGTATATCCAAATCTTTACACTGCCAATGCACGAAACTATTTATATATGTTATAAACTAATTATATATTATAAACTATTATATATAGTGTATTGCAATCACAGTATATAAACTATTATATATAATAACTAATTATATATTATAAACTATTATACAGTGTAATAAACTACTGTACAATGGTATGAAAAGAAAAAATTAGTATAAAAGTATAAATTATATACGTGGTAATAAACTAGTAATATAATGGTATGAGAGAGAAGAAGGATTAGTATAAAATTATTATATTTTATAAATTATTATATAGTTTGAGGTGGTCTAATGGTTAAGAGTGTGTGTTTCCTTTTCAAGAGGTCATGTATATAAAACCAGTAGGGGTAAAGTATGTATGTCTTCGTAGACTTAGTAGTCAAATCGTTGGTCAAGGTGGGGTCCTTCGTTCCACAAACAAAGGACCTTATACACCAATTTGGAGTCAATATTTATATCAATTGGACTATGTATAAATCAACATACTTTGAATTCAAATTAATGAAATCATTCCATATGAATCTAGTGCAATAATCAACTGCCTCGTATGTAACAATGCCACAAAAAACCCATAACAAAATAACAAAATAGCAATGTCCACAATTAAAAATTACTAATATAAATGACTAATTCATATACTTATTGTACTTGTTATTTAGTCATAGTTTTATTCTTGGACTATAATAGTCATTTACGTTAATCATTATTAATTTATCTATTTATTATCTAGTCATATATGTTAATCCTAGAATAAATTAGTCATTTAAGTTAGCGTTTTTAGTTTAGTCACTTATTATCTAGTCGCATATTTTATTCATATGTAATTAAATTGGGTCATTTGCCAGTCATTTTTAATTTAGTCACTTATTATCTAGTCGTATATTTTATGCTCCGGACTAAATTAGTCATTTAAGTTAGTCATTTTTAGTTCCATCACTTAAAATTGCTCAAATTTAGTAGTATTTCACTTGAAATAATCGCAATGACTAACATTTTTAGTCACCTACTACCACTCCCCATCATTTCCTTTTTTTTACTAGTGATTACATCTTCAAGGTTGCATCATGAGGCCCTTCAACACTACATTATGTCTCCAATATTTTCTTATAGGTCCTTCAAATGTCTTCAAGAATCTTTCAAGGTGTCTTTAATAGGTTTCTCCACAAGATGTCTTCAATCTGCACACAGGCCCTTCTTCAAGGTCACTCCATGAGGGCTTCAATCAAGGTCTCCAAGAATTTCTTCAAGCCAACTTCTGAAAGGTGTCTTCAACTATGCTTTCCCAACAAGATTTTTCTCCGCAAGCTCCTCAATAGGTGCTCTAAGACACTTTTCAAGGTCTGCACCTAGTTTACTAGTTTCAATTCTTCTCCAAAATAAGATTCTTCAAATCTACTTCTAAAATATACCTCAAATGCTTCTCTCACCAAGTGTTCAAGATCTGCACTGATCAAGACTTCAAGTTCCAAGTAAGCTTCCAATTTTCATAGCTATTTTTCTTCAATTTTTCTCCAAAGGGTCTTCTCAAAGATGGCTTTTTATACCCTTTTCAAGACCTCCTCAAGTAATGTGGCCTCCCTCCAAGTTATGTTGCTCCAACTTGTTGTTATACTAGGCTTAACACTAGCCCTCAACCATATGCCATAGGTTAGCACATAGATCCAAGGTTGTTTGCACACCTGTCATTAATACGAGCTTTAGAAGGCAGTAATTACTGAAATGTTGAGCTTCTACAGGAAGCAAGACCGAGCTCTCCACACAGAAGCTGCCACAAATCACTGAAGCAGTAGCACTGAGCTACCCTAAAGTCCGAGATCTTGTTCCTATCCTTAGATCCAAGCCACAAGCCACATGTCACTGAAACAATAGCACCAAGCTTCCATATGGTCACTTGACAATCTTCCCGAGTCTCTAACCACAAGTGGGTCTGCAATCCCAGGGCACTGTTCTTTAACACCACAGGTCCATGAAATCTACAGGACCAAGTTCTGTGGTATGGTGCAAGGTTTCAAATCTTCAAAACTTCAGGTCTGAGTTTATTATTGAGCAACAATCCAGAACTGAGATCGAAGTGTAAGTGTTATGTTTATCTGAACTGTAGAGAGGACCCAATCACTAAATTTAACCCACCCAATAAGCCTTCAAACCCTCTTCGATGTCCTAGTTCGTGAGTTGTGAAATGTGGTATATCATTATAATTATCCTTACCAAAAATCTTGCTTCAAATGAGTTGAGGGACATCATATATATATATATATATATATATATATATATATATATATATATATAGGATTTTGTTTATGAAGAATAGACATGTCTTTTTGAGTGAAGCCGACATGTATGAGTAGGCTAGCACAGGTCAGATCAAGGAAAGATTTATTTTCTTCAACTTGAAAAATTCATGTCTCCCAAACCACTTGGATTTTCGGGCCAAGTAAGGTCTCATTGGAAAGAGGGAAAAATCCTCTTTAATATGGTCTAGGATTCATTATGAAGGGATGCCTCCAAGGTGTCTAAATTTATTTTTCTTTGTAACTGTTCATGTAATTTTAGTGTAGAGGTTGATTGGGATAGTAAGAGACTATTAGAGCTTCTTCATCATAGTATGTCTTCCATGTCATCATGATAGTATAGCATCATGCCATCATATAATAGTGCACATGTATGTCATCATATGTCATAGTGCAGCATCTATCAATTTTCCATTAAGAGAGCTCATCAAGAGAGTGTAGTGATATGTCATTAACCATATGCAGCATGCATCAATTTGTTAGAGTACGGGCTAGGTCATCACAAGGAGAGCTTCTTCATCAAGAGTCACTATGAGCATCATTAATAGCTTGAAATCTTCATAAGGTTAGAGCAACCTTAGCATCTTTATTAATGGCATCCTTAGCACCTAGGAATTTCATGAGGCTCATTGACATCACAATAATATTTGCTATCACAAACAATTCCATGTTGACATCAATGACAACCTTGACCAACAATCTCCACCTTTGTCATTGATGGAAATATTCTTTCCCTTCTAATTTCTCTCCCCCTTTGACATCAATGGAAAATGGGGTTCCCAAATACTCCCCCTGTCAAGCTGCTTCTTTTCTTCATGATTTGTAGTCCTTCATAGGTATGTTACTCCCCCTGCCATGGTGCTCTTTCTTCTGGCAGTATGGTCCATGATAGATGTGTTTGTATTTATTCATGTGTTGTACCATCTCCCCCTGTCTAGACAAATTCCTTTATCTCATGAAGAATTTCTCACCTTGTGTGATCAGGTAGAAGGAATCATCATAAAATCATGTTTTTCTTCAATGGAGTTACTTTCAAGAGATGATTTATCAAGATTTTCCATGTGTAACTCATCAAGGATTTCATAGGGCCCACTTCACGGATCACTTTTTGCAAGAATAATCAAGAATAACAAACTCCCCCTAACCATATGCATGGTCTCCTTTTTGCAAGGTTTCACCATCAAATACTTGGAATATCAAGGATGAATTCATCAAGTCAACAACATGAGTTGTTGGCTGAAGTGTTCAAGAGACTTCCGGATTCAAATTGCTTCCTTCTCCATACTTGTGTAACTTTTTTCTTTGGCATGGTTCTAGCTTGTGTAGAGGCCCAAGTCAAGTTACAATCATGTGCCATATGTCCAATGTTATGAAAATTAAAGCATTCCATTCTGCTCATAAATGAGGATGTATGATTTCTTCTTACAAATTTTCTTCTAGGAGATTGACAGGAACCATTATATTTGTCTGGGTGATATGGCCTACAATCCTTTGCCATATGCCCAAAGTTTGTACAAGAATAGCAATAACAAAAAAATATAGTTTGGTACCTTGGAGATCGAGTTTTCCTTGATGTACTTCTAAAGTCTTTTTGCCTTGGGATTCTTTGATGATATTCATTGCCTTTTGTATTCTTGACACCATCTGCAAGTCTCCTTGGAGTAGAATTTCTTCCGTTGTTGTCTTGATTCTTCTCCTTGCCTTTGCTGGAACTGGGAGCATCAACATTTCTTTCTAGGTTCCTCACATCTTTGTTGTTTGAAGCATTATCATTCTTGCTTGAGGATTCACCTGCATAGCCAAGACCTGATTTATCAAGGGGAGACCTTTGATGACTTAGGATGTCATCTAGGGTTTGAGAGCTTTTCAAGTTCTTATTTAGCAAGTCAACTTCCTTTTTAAGAAAGACAATTTCTCCTTTCAACTTTTCACAATCTTCATCTTTCATAACTAGTTGCTTCTTCATTTCTTCCATCATCCTTGTTGCTTCATGTGCTTCGATTTTAAGGGACATGACATTTGATTTCATTATGAAGACTTCTTCATTCTCCTTTGCTAGACTGCTCTCCATTTCTTCTTTTATTCTTGTAGCTTCATATGTTTCGGCCTTGAGAAGATTGATGTCTGATTTTAGTTTCAAGATTTCTTCATCCTTTTCTTCTAGTTGGCATATCATGGTGTTTCTCTCCTTTTCTGCTTCATTAACTTGTCCTTCTATGAATGCCAAAGTTTCCATCACCTTCTCGGCTCCTTGCGCTTGTTTCCTTGATTCTTCTAGTTGAGATCTAAGAGAAGAGACCTCTACCTTGTATTGACCAATCTCTGCTTCTAGATTGTTCAAACTCTTAAGTCTTTGTTCCAGGTGGCTTGACAAAGTTTCTTCCCTTTTCTTTGCCTTATCCAATTGATTTGTCATAGATATGACTTCTTCATGATGCTTTCTTTTGTTTTGATGAAATTCCTCTTTAATTTTGGCGAGCTCCTCATCTCTTTCTTGTACTTGAAGCTTGACAAAGTCAACTTCCTTCCTTGTCTTGTCTTGGTTACCATCTTGCGCTTTCTTCTTAAGTTCCTCATTTTCCTTTTTCAAACCGTTAATCTCTTCCATGGAAGCCATAAGTTTATTCAGGAGATCTTCTTCAACGTCTTCTTTGTTCTCTTCATCTTCTAGGTCTTCTTTAGCCTTGTTTCCATCTCTCTTATCTTCAACTTCCTTGATGGGTTTTGGATTTCCTTCTTGCTTTCCATCATCTTCTTGAATATAGGTCATGGTCAATGCTCCTTTTGAGTGAAGATCATGAAGTTTGTCCCATATGCCTTTTGCTGACGAACATTTTTCCAAATTGGCCTTCATAGAATCAGGTAGCCCATTCAAGATTGCTTTCATTTCTCTTGTATTATACTCCTTGGATTCTCCTTCCAGCATGCTATCAGTAATCACTGATTTCCAAACTTCAATTCCTTGAGTCTTCAAGAAATTCCTCATTCTTGCCACCCATATATCAAAGTTTCCATTGAATAATGGAGCCTTCGCAAATTGATTTACTTCAATTTCAATGGTTGAGGAAGACATGTCTTTAGGAGGATTGGAGACTTTCTTTCTTGGCTTTGCCATTTGTGTTCTAATGATCAACCTTCAAGCTGTTAGGCTTTGAGTGAAGGTACTGGCTCTGATACCAATTGTTGGAAATACTTAGAGGGGGGTGAATCAGTATTTCTTTTCAATTGTTAATTTTACCAGTTAGATCACCTATATTTAGAACACAAAATGAACAATAAGAATAAATGCTTTTATTAATTTCTTCTTTACAATAAATAAAGTACAATATATGTAGGGCTCCAACCCTAGATGAAGACCTTCAATCTCCCATGCTCCAACATGTATTTTCCAAGCACCGACTTGGACTTCCAAGGCTCCAACCTTGTCAATTCTGAGGCTCCAACCTCAAGGGCTCCAAAAATCTATATTTAGAACACAAAATGAACAATAAGAATAAATGCTTTTATTAATTTCTTCTTTACAATAAATCAAGTACAATATATGTAGGGATCCAACCCTAGATGAAGACACCAACCTTCAATCTCCCATGCTCCAACCTGTATTTTCCAAGCACCGACTTGGACTTCCAAGGCTCCAACCTTGTCAATTCTGAGGCTCCAACCTCAAGGGCTCCAAACCTATATCTGGTACAGGCTCCAACCAGGTCTCTTGAGGACTCCTATCCTCTAGGGCTCCAACCCTATCTTCCAGTACCTGGTCAATTTTAAGGCACCAACCTTGTCTCTATGAGGCTCCAACCTCCTGCTTCATTTCTTCAAGATATTACTAGTTATACTTATGACTCCCAAAGTCTTCTTCAACGAGCCATGTCACACATAGTCTCCACGTCACATCATCAATGACAACCTTGATCTTCACTTGAAGGTGTCTCCACAGTCCTTCATGGTACCCAATCACTTCTCTTCAAGGTTGCATCATGAGGCCCTTCAACACTGCATCATGTCTCCAAAGATTGTATTATACGTCCTTCAAATGTCTTCAAGAATCTTTCAAGGTGTCTTTAATAGGTTTCTCCACAAGATGTCTTCAATATGCACACGGGCCCTTCTTCAAGGTCACTCCATGAGGGCTTCAATCAAGGTCTCCAAGAATGTATTCAAGCCAACTTCTAAAAGGTGTCTTCAACTATGCTTGCCCAACAATATTTTTCTCCACAAGCTCCTCAATAGGTACTCCAAGACACTTTTCAAGGTCTGCACCTAGTTTACTGGTTTCAATCTTTCTCTAAAATAAGATTCTTCAAATATTCTTCTAAAATATACCTCAAATGCTGCTCTCACCAAGTGTTCAACATCTGAACTGATCAAGACTTCAAGTTCTAAGTAAGCTTCCAATGTTCATAGCTATTTTTCTTCATTTTTTCTCTAAAGGGTCTGCTCAAAGATGGCTTTTTATAGCCTTTTCAATACCTCCTCAAGTAATGTGGCCTCCCTCCAAGTTATATTGCTCCAACTTGCTGTTATACCAGGCGTAATACTAGCCCTCAACCATATGCCACAGGTTAGCACACAGATCCGAGGTTTTTTACACACCTGTCATAAATATGAGCTTTAGAAGGCAGTAATTACTGAGATGTTGAGCTTCTACAGGAGGCAAGACCGAGCTCTCCACACAGAAACTACCACAGATCACTGAAGCAGTAGCACTGAGCTACCCTGAAGTCTGAGCTCTTGTTCCTATCCTCAGATCCGAGCCACAAGCCACGTGTCACTGAAACAATAGCACCAATATGGCATCTAGTCACTTGAAAGTCTACCCGAGTCTCTAACCACAGGTGGGTCTATAATCCCAGGGCACTATTCTTTAACACCACAGGTCCGTGAAATCTACAGGACCGAGTTCTGTGGTATGGTGCAAGGTTACAAATCTTCAAAACTTCAGGTCCAAGTTTATTGTTGAGCAACAATCCAGAAATGAGATCGAAGTGTAAGTTTTATGTTTATCTAAGTTGTAGAGAGGACCCAATCACTGAATTTAACCCAACCATTAAGCCTTCAAACCCTCTTCGGTGTCCTACTTCATGAGTTGTGAACTGTGGTATATCACTATAATTATCCTCACCGAAAATCTTGCTTCAAATGAGGTGATGGATGTCATATATATATATATATATATATATATATATATATATATATATATAGGATTTTATTTATGATGAATAGACATGTATTTTTGAGTGAAGTGGACATGTATGAGTAGGCTAGCACAAGTTGGCTCAAGGAAAGATTTATTTTCTTTAAATTGAAAAATTCATATCTCCCAAACCACTTGGAGTTTTGGGCCAAGTAAGGGCTCATTGGAAAGAGGGAAAAATCCTCTTTAATATGGTCTAGGATTCATTGTGAAAGGATGCCTCCAAGGTGTCCAAATTTATTTATTTTTGTGATTGTTCATGAAATTTTAGTGCAGAAGGTGATTAGGACAGTAAGATATTATTAGATCTTCTTCATCATGGTGTGTCTTCCATGTCATCATGATAGTATAGCATCATGCCATCATATGATAGTGCACATGTATGTAATCATATGTCATAGTGCATCATCTATTAATTTTCCATTAAGAGAGCTCATCAAGAGAGTGTAGTGATATGTCATTAAACATATGCAGCATGCATCAATTTGTTAGAGTACGAGCTAGGTCATCACAAGGAGAGCTTCTTCATCAAGAGTCACTATGAGCATCATTAATAATCGGAAATCTTCATAAGTTTATAGCAACCTTAGCATACTTATTAATGGCATCCTTAGCACCTAGGGATTACATGAGGCTCATTAACATCACAAGAATATTTTCTATCACAAACAATGCGATATTGACATCAATGACAACCTTGAATAACATCTCGCACATGCAACCTTTGCATGAACACTTCTGAAACTGAATAGCCTCCAAACAACTGTATCAACATAATGCATTTTTCATCAAAGTCCTTTGACTGTTGGTACCTATTACACATTTCTACTGGATTTTGTGCGTTGCCGACATCTACATCCATGCACTCTACACTGCTGCCAACTCTGATCTGCGCTCAAGTATCTGACGTTGTCACTTTGATTTCATGTCTTCCTGACATCTTACTGCATCAATCTAACTGATCCTAATACTATTGTATTATGGGCTCCTCGTAGCCAGGTTCGATCCATGAGATGCACCATCTCTAGGACCCTGCCCAAATTTCTTCTTGGGATTAATCATGCATGTCGCCCCACCTCACACCTAGAGGTATAGCTTCATGAACTACCTTTGCCCATCTAGCTCAAAATTTCTCTGCATGAGTGGTTGCTCCCACTCCATGATCCTCCACATGTGGTTGCTCGACATCTCAAGGTTCATTCTTACGTGCATGAAAATCCAGCTCCCTCTCAAGGGTCAATTGCATGGCTTTCTCACACCTCCCATTGGTTGGAAGCTCTATAGAAATTGCATCTACATAAATTCTATAGAGATTCTTAACTTGAATCCCAATCTTCTTGGCTTTTCCTCTTTCTTTGTGTCACAGGAATAATTTTCCTTCACTGAAAACAACATCATAGCCTTTATCCTCTAACATTGCAACTAAGACTAAATTTTTCTTCAAACCTAGTACATGCATTACATTTTTTAATTGAAAGACTTTACCTAACTGCCTCTGGAAGGTAATGGTACAAATCCCAGTAGCACTGTATCACCTGTCATCACCCATTTCAATATGCATCTGGAGATCCTTCTCCTACAAGTTACTGAAAATTTCTTTATATCCCATCATGTGAAAGGAAGCACCACTATCCAAGTACCACCCCAATCCCAATGCACTTGAAACCATGCATGCGATCAATAATAAGTCAGGCTCAAATTGTGAGGCCAAAGCCTCACCAGCTGTAGATCTTCCAGCCCTCTTGTTCTTCTTCTTTTGTGGACAATTTGTGGCATAATGTCCATGCTTGTGACACTGAAAACACTTCACCCTAGACATGTTGCACTCCTTTCCATCTTCACCGGCCTCATATTTGGAATGGAATTTATTCACCTTCACTTTCTTTGCCTTGGAAGCCAAAGCACAATATTCTTCATCTTCATTCTTAGATGAAGATCCATCTCTGGTATTTGTTGAGATTCAACAACATGATGAGCTTAGTAAAAATCAGTCGCCTTCACTAAGTGGGCCCGCAGGTTATTTTTAGGTGTAATTCTATTTTTAGACATGGCAATCATATTCTATAAGTTGCAGGATCCTATTTGTGAATGGTTGCTCAAGTTGGAAAAATAGATGAAATTCTATTTTTAGAATATTGGGCGAATTCTATTTATAGATCGTCGATCTAAAAATAGAAGTGTTCATTATTATTAGCTCTTAATAATAATCTGATAATAAACATCAACTTATTCTCTTAGAGCACTTAATTTCAGTGTACAAATTTGGCAAATCAATGGGCTAAAGGAATTACGCAATTCCTAGGGTTTGCTAGTGGTTCATGCATGGAGGACTCAGTTATAACTGAAGTGTAAAAGTTATGACAGTGTTGGAAGAGTATTTCATGGAGTTTTTATTCAGTTTAACTCAATTAATGAAGTTAAACTTAGTTGAGCTAGTTGTATCTAGTCTAACTGAATGATACACTAATGAGAGTGGAGTGAATTAATTAGTTAATTAATTCACAAATAATAACTCATTAATCAACTGAACAAATATAGCAGTTAACTATAGTGCATGTAAGTTCCAGTGGAGACCTAGTGGAGAGATAGGTGAAAGGGCAAGATGGACTATCTGTTGTGACTATAGTGATGCATTGTGTTAGTCATTAGTAATTTTTCTGATATAAAAATATGACTAAGTTGTAAATCCTAGATTTCTAGAAATAATATTTAAGGAAACATTGTGAGTTCTAGAAATCTCACTACTTCATCATCCTAAAACCTAACTATTCTGCTAAATTTTCCTATCTTTTCCCCCCTAAAAATTTACCTTGTAGCTCTGAAAAAAACCCCATTTTCTAGGCCTATTTGCCTCATTTCATCCCCTCACTTACATCCTCATTCATCCCCTTTTAACCCCTCTTAATCACCCCTTATTCATAATTTTCCTCTAAAGAGCCTTAAAACAATGTAAAGGTCCCTTTTACATTGTTTAAAACTGACCTTTTAAACCTATTGGGCCCATTAAAATCTTATAAAAACTTTGTTTTTATAATAAAAACCCACCTTTTTTACAAATATAGGCCTTAAGCCCCTTTCCACTTAAGCCCTAGCCCCCTCACTCATACAACCCTGACCCCGAACCTCCGGGTATTCTTTCTCCTAGCCCCATTTTCTTCCAGGCCACAGGGTCCCTTCTACCCCCATGGGACCATTTCCCTCTACCTATCCTAAGCCCCTTCCCTATCTTTCCTCCACCCCGCTTCACCCTTCCCCAGGCCATCTCCACCATTGATCAACCCTAATCTAACGGCTGTCGTGACCCCATACTTCATCCCGTATACAACCCGACCCCACACTACCCGAAAAAAATGCTCATGTCACCACCCCAGCCCACTCTCCACTCAAATCCTACACCCCATCTTCAGGCTCCACCTGCGCCATCGATCTCGCTCCTCGAGATCTGACGATCTAAATCGCATATCGCGTGGAATTTGATACCGGGGTTTAAAGACCCCAATCTGCGCGAAAAGGGTGGTTTCACCCAGTGATATCGCACAGCCTTGGGCCGAAACTGCTTACCGCCCATACCCTGCGCAATAAACCACAGTGGTTTCCCAAAACCGCTTTTCGCTTCCCGTGCCAAAATTCAAATTTCTTCGCCCTCATTTGAATTTCCTTATGATTTCACCTCTGAGATCACTCCCCTGCACCCTCTTTTCCTCTACATACCGCCCCCAACAGCACCAAAACCCTGAAAATGTAGTTTTACCCCGATCCGCGGGCTTTAAACTAATATGTGTTTGTGTGTTTGCAGGTTTTAATGGCAGCAATTTCCCAGAGGGGCATTCCAATGATATTTTAACCTCTAAATGACGATCCAGAGGTAAAAATCACCTAAGAAGGGCCAGGAGGGCTTGCATATGGTTATACCCTCGATTAATCATGATCATCGATGGGTTATAAAACCCTCCAACGTACAAAGAAACCCTTCCTACACATAGACAAAGAAAAAAAGAAGGAACAATGAAGGAATGAAGAACATAAGGCTTAAAGGGCTAATTACAGATCAAAGGATAAAACATAGATTAGCCCTTTAAGACAGTGATTAAAGGATAAAGGCTAAATCTTAAAGGATAAAAGATAATGAATAAAATGGTTACTAAGCGAAAGCAGGGAAAAACATTAAGACAAATTATTAAAACAAAATCAACGTTAAAGGCTAATTATAAGTTTTATGATTAAAACCAAGAATAAATATGCCAAAACGACCTTGAATAACTCAAAGGCAGTTACTCCTCCAAAGGTCAAGAATTTTTCCCCTACAACCGATTTCCCTTTTCATAATGGCAATTGGCGGTTATTCACAGTCGGAAGATATTTTTATCTTTAAACGATTATTGCTTGTAATAGTTGGGGATAAGCCTTAAAGTCAAACATTTCACCTATTCTTCCTTAGAAGTTAAGATAGAAGTTATTGAAACAGAGAAGTAACTACAGATATTCCTCCCTTAAGCCTTGCATGGTTTTCAAGGTTAGAAATGCACTTAATATGTAATAAATGATACTCAAACCCTATCTTAGGCTTCACCTCCTCATTTGCAGCATAAATACTGCATATGAACCCATTGTATTGTTGGCATTTTATGACTCTTTGAAGTAATACATAGTCTCTTGGAAGTTGAAGGAAAATTGATGTCTTGGATCTTATGGATGCCCTGATTTGTTTGTTGATGAAAGAGGCTAGATCACTGGATCCCTGAACTTGATTGTTGGTGAAGTGCTTCTATCATTATTTTTATTTCCTGTTTTCATTATGTTTTCATCTTTCTTTGTTACGATTAGGGTGTAAACAATGTGCAGGTAAATAGGTAGATTATACACTTAATGTTACCTACTTTTTTTAGTAGTATAAAAGCACGATTTTGAAAAGTGGTGATGCGGAATCACCATTTTTTGGTGCACATTTTTGACACTCTAATATTACTATTTATGAGTATGAATATTTGTTTTAAAATGTTAGTGATTTTCATGCTTAATTTTTGAAATGTATTGATGCGACATCAGCTTTTTTTTTTTAAAAATAGGTGATTTTCTTCATAATTTCGAAACGTATTGATGTTGCATCAACCTTTTTTTTTTAAAGGTGATTTTCATGTTGGTAATAAAACACAAAACTTATATATATATATATATATATATATATATATATATAAACAATAAAAAAAACCAATAAAAATGTAAAAAAAAACAAAAAAAGCTCGTAAAATAAAAAAATTTAAACAAAAATAAATTAAAAAAACAAAAATATTTGAAAATTATATCAAAGAAAATGACAAAATTTGAAAAAAAAACACATAATTTAAAGAAAAAAAACGAAAATTGACCAAAAAAAAAAAAAAAAAAACATCAAAAACATTTTTTTCTAACTTATTAAAAAAAACCATATATATATATATATATATATATATATATATATATATTAAAAAAAAAAATAAAAAAATTACAAAATTAAAATTTAGATTTAAAAAAAATTAATTTTTTTAAATTTAAATTAAAAAAAATTAATAATAATAAGAAAAAAAAAATACAAATTTTAAAATTAAAAAAAAAAATGCGTGATGGTGGTGGGGCGGCGGCGGTCAGAGGGCCGATCGTCGTCAGGGAGCTGCCGAGCCGACTTCCCGGCGCCTGGGCCTCGGCCGCGCAGATCTCGCTCATTGGCGCTGCAATGGCCGGCAGCTCAGCCGGCCTCACCGCAACCCACCACCCCCACCACCACCACCGCATTGATTTTTTTTAATTTTTTCTTTTCAATTATTATTATTATTTTTTTTTTTTTAATTTAATTTTTTTATTTAAAAAAGCTAAAATTTTAGTTTTGGTTTTTTTTTTTTTTTTTAATTTTTTAATTTTTTTGTTTTCTAATTTTTTTCTTTTTTAATTTTAATGGTTTTTTTTTGTTAATTTTAAAATTTGTATTTTTTTTTTAAATAATAATAATAATAATAATTATTATTATTATTATTTTTTTTTTTTGAATTTCATAATTTTTCTTTATTATTAAGTTATACGTTTAAATTTTTAATATAATTTTATAAAATTTAATAAATTTTGTATTTTTTTTTAAATTTATTTGGATTTAATATTGTTTTTTAAATGTTTTACTTTTTTATTAATTTCTTTTTGTTTAATTACATAAATTTTTTATATTTTTTTATTTCAATTAAAATTGTGTATTTAAAATTAGATTTTTTTTTAATTAAACTTAATTTTTTTAAATTAATTTGTTTTTTAATATATATATATCTATATATATATATATATTCAATTTTCCATTTTTAATTGATTTTTAAAGTTTTTCTTTTAACAATGGTTTTTTTTTTTTATATTTAAAATTTATTTTTTCTTTCAAAATTTATTTGTTTATTCATTTATTTATTAAAATTTAATATTTTTGTTTTTAAATTTAATTTGTTATTTTAATATTAACTTTTTGTTTTTAAATTTAATAAAATCTGATATATATACATATTTTAATTTAAGTTCATATATATATTTTATTTTTTATAATTTAAATTTAATTTATTTTTTATAGTTTTTTTGTTTTTTTAATATATATTGTTTTAAATTTAATATTTTCATTGTATTTTATTTTTAATTAATTTTTCATTTTTTTACTTTTAATTTAAATAATGTTTTTTTTTTTAATATTTTTATTTTAAATTTTTAAATTTATTAAAATTTAATATATTTCCTTAAATTTAATTTTTTTGTTTTAAATTATTTTATTTTTTTAAAATTTAATAAGCATTTTCTTTTTCTTTTTTAAATTTAATTTCTATATTTTATTTTTTATAATTTCCTTCTTTTTTTAACTTTTTTTTTTTTTTTAAATTTAATATTTTTATTTTGCTTTTATTTTTATTTTTTAATTTCTATATTTTTTTAAATTTCAATCTTAAATTTTTTTTGTTTATTGTTTTATTTTTTTTTCCTTAAATTTTAGGTTTTTTTTAATGTTTGAATTAAAAATTTTATTTTGTTTTTATTTTTATTTTTTTTATCTTCATATATTTTTAAATTTTAAGCTTTTAATTGTTTTTATTTTTTAAATTTAATTTTTTTCTTAAATTTTAGGTTTTTTTTTAATGTTTCAATTTTAAAAATTAAAAAATGTTGTTTCTATTTTTAAAAATGCCAAAATTATGACACAATTTTTTTTTTTTTGTTATTCCAACATCAACTGGTTTTGTTTTGAGGGTGTTTTTTCAATCCTTTTTTCAACAAACAATTTTGTTTTTAGCATAATTTTATAAAATGTTGAAATTTGACCTTCAAAAAAAACCAAGTGCATTCTGGAAGACACACTTTTTGTTTTTGGGGTGTTTTTTTCATGTTTTTTGAGACTTTTTGGGCTAGAGCTCCCATTTTCCTCCATGAGGTCACCTATTTCACTCAATAATAAGCAGTTGTAAAGGTTTTTTTAGGCTAATAAATGTCTTTTGAAAGCACCTTAGTTCTTTTTACTCTTCACTCTCTAAATGTTTTCTTCTGCAAGGTCTGATTGGAGGATTCTTAATTTCCCTCTAGTTCCATCCAACTTGTTATTTTAGAAATGATTCAATAGAGTATAACCAAGGAGTTTCTCTTTTGGTAATTCCATGTTCCTTTGAGTACGGCTTGAGAGGTTGTTTTAAGGAATGATTTCAATAGAGTGAAACCAGGAAATTAAGTGGTAAGTCCATGCTCCTTTGAGTAAAAATTGAGAATTATTTCTAAAACTTCTTTATAGTATGCTTAATAGAGTCTAAACCAAGGAATTTTATGGTATGCCTTGTCCTCTGGTCTTCCTTTAGAAAATTTTCTTTGAATATCCTCAGAGAGTTAGTCAAAAGCAGATTATATTATTTATGTTTGATCTTAGGCTACTCTTACTTTTTTCTTATATGTTTTCTTATCTGAAAGTAGTCTTTTGATTGTTGGATTGTTGTCTGAAAGGTTTGCTTATTAAAAAAATTTCCAAAGAAGTCTATGGTTTTCCCTCTCCTTTGGCTTGCTTCAAAACAGATTCCTTGAAAGATGTCTCTTGTTTAAAGTACATGATAAGGAATTCTTATTTTCTCTTTTTCCTACTCTTTCTCCTTAATGTTCACCTCATTATTCCAAAAACTTTGAAGATCCACTGGCCAAGTTAGATTTTCCCTATGATACTCCCTGATCCTTTTGTAAACTTGTCATGACTTCCATATGGCTCCATTTCCCAATAACTTAGATATTTTCCATTCTATCTATGCTCTTTGATCATTATGACCAACCAAAACAATCAAAGAAACCTTGCACTTAATAACTAGCCTAAAATCAACCCTTAAAAGCAAATAGGCACACATCCTTTGCAAAATAACCTGAGAGATCCCTCTCTGAGTCTAAGAAGGCTAGGTCCTAGAACTCTAAATATTGGTTCCATGTTGCCTTGTCATTTGGTATGTCAATCTGCCAAATCACAGGAACACAACATTCTGGCGATCACGGTGGGACTTTCTGAGTCAGTGAAAAACTAAGTACTCCTTAGGACTCTAGAAACCATAAGAACCACATAAAAACTCATAAAACCCAAAAATATTCCCTGATTGGTTTTATTACTCATTTGGTGGTGGACCATAACTTATTTTACCTTCAAAAAGCTAAAAATTTCCACCTAGCGACTCCACTAGCCCCAATAGGCCTATTTATCCACTAGTTCTTTTAGATTCCCTTAAGATTGTATCAAATCAATCTTAAGAAGTTTAAGAGACCTAGTTCCATGTCTTAGAATAATACTAAACACTAGGAGAGGTCAAAACATTTGAAAAATAGTCCTAAAGCTTTCAGCCTCTCTAAATTTTGAACTTAAAATCTGGCTTCACATAGGATCAATACCAGATCTCATCCAGACCCTAATCCTCCCCCAATAGTTGATGATCCAGAAAATATTTTGTGGCAAACTTCTAAAGCTAGAAATTTAACTACTGATAGTACCATCCAAAGAACAAGATATGTCCCTGAAAACCTTACAGTCTTGAAAGATCCTCACTTTGACTTATCTCACACAAGAAACCTATTTAGAACCAAGTCTCATAGTGATATTGACCAATCTGACCTTGAGCCCATAGATTTATAGCAGAACTTTAGCAATGAAGCATCTCCTTCCACTCCTCCTGATTTTCAGCTTCTTCACCACTTCAGTTCTTTCCACAACAAATCTTCTCATAATCAGCCTGCTAGGCCAAGTACTTCCACCACTCCTATCCGCACATCCACTATTCAAAGCACTCCTTTCCATCCCACTTTTCCTTTTACAAATTCACTTCTTGTAAATCCCCCATTTACTCCCACCATGGCAACATGGTATGCCCCATTAGTGTTACCTCAACCTTTGGTTCCTTTACCAAATGATTATCAATCTAGAATTGCCCATTTCACTGGAAATGAATCTACTACTGCCCAACATCGTGTAGATAAAATGGATGATGCCTTTGATTACATGGAAATAGAAGAAGAAACCATTAAGATGAGAATCGTTGCCCAAAGTTTAGGAGGAGAAGCCAAGAAATGGATTAAAAGCTTAACTCCTAATAGCATAAATGATCTCCCTTCTTTATACCAAACATTCATAAACAAGTGGGAAGTTAAAAAGAACCCTCTACAAATCCTTTCAGAATATAGAAACCTCAAAAGAAACATTGGGGAAAGTTTCCAAGATTATTGGACAAGATTCAATAGTGTTTACAATGCACTTCCCCCAAACATGAAACCTCCACTAGGCCTAGCCTTAGCTAAGTTCCCTGAAGGCTTTGATCTAGACATGGCCTACTAGCTAAGAGAGAGAGACCCCTTGACTTTAGAAGATATGCAGAGGGGAGATATTACTGCAGAAGCCAATCTAATTGAGAAAAGAGCTATATTGAAATCAGAAAGAAGAATTACATATAAATATGAAACAATGGCATCAACCTCATCATCCGATACCAAAATTGATAACTTAGTGAGGATAATGGAAACAATTCTTGAGAAAATAAATCTAAACGATAGAGTACCTCTAATATAAAACGAAATCAATCCCCAAAACAGAAATAGAAATCCAAATTTTAGAAGAGACCTTATTCAAGATATACAAAGAGATAATGACCAGCAAATTAGGCCTCCCTTTCAACAAAACTATGTAGATCAGGAAGAAGAAAGGGAAACTGAAAGATTATAAGAAAATCATGTAAATATGATAGGATCTGACAGTGAGACAGATGTCTTCCTCGCTGAAGAAGAACAACGTTTCTTCTCCTCAGAACAAATTGAAAATAATCATGAGGATTCTGAAGATTACCAATTGGGGTTTGAAAATGAAATAATGGAAGTACACAGACAATGTGATCTTAGAAGAAAAAAGAAACCAGAATTTTCAAATGATGAAAACACAGATACTCATGTTAGGAAAACTTTAGAAAATATTCCTAAGAAGACAGCAAACAATAGTGACACTTCGACTAAGAAACTTGACTTAGATAAAGACAAATCAGGTCAACAAAGTGTCAGCCAAAGCTGCCCTAGTACCTCTGCTAGTGGCCCTGAAAAATCTGTTCTAAAAAACAGTCCTAATAAAACTCAACAAATCAAAATTGTTGAAAAGAATATGATTGACAAAATAGATGAAAATATGTCAAAAACATTAGTCCCTTTCAGCCTTGAGGGTGAGATTTCCAAAATCAAAATTAGCATACCCCTAGCTGAACTAGTAACCCAGGATGTATATAAAAACCAAGTTTTGAAAGCTTTGAACACAGGAAATGATACTGATACATCAAACTTGACAAATGATAAACCAGAACTATTTTTTGGTCTTGAAGTAGAAGGAAAATACCAAGAAGGAACCATTCCTCCATTTTATGTCAGCCTAAATATACATGATAAGACTTTACACAATGCCATGCTAGACTCTAGTGCCTCTCACAACCTTATGCAAAAAATAATGATGGAGAGGTTAAGCCTAGAGATTACTAAACCTTACAAGGACCTATGTTCCTTTGATTCAAGTAGAGTCAAATTTTTAGGCCTAATCAAGGATTTATGTGTCAATCTGGCACAAATTCCTACTAAGGGTCTAGTTATGGACATAGTGGTTGCTGACATTTGACAAAGTTGATACAAGAAATGATTCCTAATGGTGGAAATATAGTAGAAGAACCTCATGATGAGAAAAAATAAATGTTAATTGTGATTTCATAAACTCTAATGTTGGCGGGAAGAACCACCATATTCCAAAAATGGATATGAGGAAGTTTGATGGAAAGGATCCTGTAACATGGATACTACAGATGGAGCAATATTTTGATCTCCATAACATGCAAAACACACAAAAGGTACGCATTGCAACTTTACATTTAGAACAAAATACATTTTGTATGGTATCGATGGCTTTGCTCCCATAAAAAAATTGTCACTTGGTCAATTTTTACGGAGGAAATGATAGCACATTATGAGGATACAAAGAGCAACACCTTCTTTAGCCAATTGATAAATCTCAAACAAAAGGGTTTAGTGGGGCAGCACATTGAGGACTTCCAAAATTTGAATATAAGGGTAACTGATATTCCAGAGGAACACAGGATTGATCTCTTCATAGGCACTTTAAAGGATAACATCCAACATGAAGTTCGAGTTTTGGAACCTGATTCATTGGAGAAGGCATTCAGGTTGGCAAGAAAAATTGAATGTAAAATTATGGCGACAAGGAAGCCTACCACTCACTTCTATAAAGAAGGAAGTGTTGCTACGCTTAGATTTCCACAACCTACAAGGTTGACACCACAAAAATTGGAAGAAAAAAGAGCAAAAGGGCTTTGCTACAGTTGTGATAGCAAATACACTAAAGGTCATAAGTGTGCTGAGAAGAAATTATTTTACATAGATTGTGAAGAGGAAGAAGAAATGAACAAGAAGAGGATATACACCAGGAACCAGCCCTAGAAGAGGAAGAAATGAATCCGACCATATCATGTAATGCACTGGCAGGAATTACCACTCCTCAAACTCTCAAGATAGAAGGACATATCAAGAAGAAAAAGGTAATAGTGTTGATTGATTCAGGTAGCGCCCATAATTTTATTCATTATAAGGTAGCCAAGGAATTAAATTGTTTCCTATACCCAGCACCAGAATGTCAAGTGATGGTTGCAAATGGAGGAACTATAAATTGCTCTGGAAAATGCCATAATATCAAGCTAACCATGGGGAATATGTATTGACTAGTCCAATGCTTGCCATTCCTATGGGAGGTGCTGATGTTGTACTAGGAGTACAATGGTTACAATCTTTGGGGACGGTAGCTTTTAATTTTCAAGAACTTTTCTTGAAATTTTTTTCAGAAGGAAAGGAAGTTGAATTACGGGGTATTGCGGGGAAGCCAGGAAGAATAATAAGCTCTAATGTCATGACAAAGCTTCTAAAGAAAGAACAGCGAGGCGTAATTGCACAATTATGCTCACTAGAAGTTCCAACATCAAAATCATCTATTTCTGCAGATCTCCAACAAGTCTCGGACAATCATTCCAAGGTGTTTGAAACTCCCAAAGGACTCCCACCTATTCGTGATCATGATCATGCTATTCATTTGATTCCAAGAAGTGTTCCTCCAAACATCAGGCCTTATAGATATCCTTACGTCCAAAAGAGAAAAATTGAACGTATGATTGCAGAAATGTTAGAGGCGGGTATAATTCAACCTAGTCAAAGTTCTTTCTCTGCTCTTGTAGTATTGGTACACAAGAAGGATGGATCATGGCGCATGTGTCCAGATTATATGGAGCTCAATAAGCTCACCATTAAAGATAAATTTCCCATTCCTGTGATTGATGAATTATTGGATGAATTATATGGAGCAATTTATTTTACCAAGTTGGATCTTCGTTTAGGATATCATCAAATTAGAATGAAGACTGAAGATATTCCGAAAACAACATTTCAAACTCATGAGGGTCATTATGAATTTTTGGTCATGCCTTTGGCCTTACCAATGCACCTTCTACATTTCAAGGGTTGATGAATTCCATTTTCAAACCCTTCCTTAGAAAATTTGTGCTAGTATTTTTTGATGATATACTAATCTACAGCAGGTCTTGGAAGGATCATGTTGAACATGTTGACAGGTGCTCAAACTATTGCAGGAGAAACAATTATATGCAAAAAAATCCAAATGTTTCTTTGGAGTACAAGAGGTGGAATATCTGGGTCATATTGTATCTCACGAGGGTGTTAAATTAGACCCTAACAAAATTAAAGCCATTAAGGAATGGAAAGTTCCCACAACCATAAATAAGTTGCGAGGATTTCTCGGGTTAACAGGGTATTATCGCAAGTTTGTTAAGAATTATGGGAGAATAGCAGCACCTCTAACAACATTATTGAAGAAAGATGCATTTTCATGGACTCCTGAAACAACTAAGGCCTTTGAACGTCTTAAAGAGGCAATGTGCCTAGCACCGGTCTTAGCTACACCAGACTTCACAAAAACCTTTATTGTGGAATGTGATGCCTCAGGAAATGGAATTGGTGCAGTTTTAATGTAGGAAGGAAGACCCATTGCTTTTGAAAGTCGTCCAATCAAAGGAAAGTATTTACAGAAACCTATTTATGAGAAGAAATGTTAGCAATACTGCATGCACTAAAGAAATGGCGAACTTACCTAATGGGAAGACACTTCAAGGTAAAAACTGATCATGATAGTCTTAAACACTTTTTGGAACAAAGACTATCATCAGAAGAGCAGCAAAAATGGGTCACAAAGTTGTTGGGTTATGACTTTGAAATAATCTACAAAAAAGGAAAGCTTAATGTTGTTGCAGATGCACTCTCAAGAAAGAATGAAGAGGTGGAAGCATTGCTTTGTGCCATTTCTATTATCCAACTAGATTGGATAACCGAAACAAGAGATGAATGGAAGAAGGACAAAGATGTATGGACACTCATTCAAAAGTTGCAGCAAGATCCTAGTACATCTGATACATTTAGTTGGAAAAATGATTCCTTATGGTACAAAGATCGCTTATATCTTTGTAAGAATTCCCAACTAAAACAAAATATTCTTCTCGAATTGCACACTTCTCCTTTAGGAGGACACTCGGGATTTTTAAAAACTTACCAAAGGGTGAAGAAAGAATTTTTTTGGGATGGCCTTAAATCTGATATTCAAAAGTTTGTGACGGAATTTTTGGTTTGCCAGCAGAATAAAGTTGAGACAATTAAGACCCCAGGACTTCTACAACCTTTATCCATTCCAAGTCAACGTTGGGAGGAGATTTTAATGGATTTTATCACAGGTTTACCTAAGTCTGAAGGAAAGAGTGTCATCATGGTGGTAGTTGATAGACTTACCAAGTATGCACACTTTTGTGCATTATCTCACCCATTTAAAGCAAGTACAGTTGCTACTACATTTATGGATAGAATTCAAAAGCTACATGGAAGCCCAAGGGTTATTGTGAGCGACAGAGATCCCATTTTTACTGGAAATTTTTGGACGGAGTTATTTTCTTGTTTGGGTACTCAGTTAGCTCATAGCTCATCTTATCATCCTCAATCTGATGGTCAAACCGAGATAGTAAATAAATGTTTGGAAGGATATCTTCGTTGTTTTGTATCTGATAAACAAACACAATGGGTCAAGTGGTTACCTCTCGCTGAATGGTGGTATAACACTTCCTTCCATACTGTAGCAAAAATGACCCCATTTATGGCACTTTATTGATATCATCCACCATCCATCACATCATCTTTAAGGGAAAATTCGAAGGTTCAAGCAGTGGAAGATCACATCGAGCATCAGCAAGAAGTTCTCCAACTCTTAAAGGATAACCTGAATTTGGCACAAAATCGAATGAAACAACAGGCAGATCAACATCGTAGCGAGAGATGTTTTGATGTAGGAGATTGGGTATTTTTACGGCTACAACCATACAAAAAAATGTCCCTCAAGCAAGCAAAGAAGGATAATAAATTATCGCCAAAGTACTATGGCCCTTACAAGGTGTTGCAAAAGATTGGTACTATGGCATACAAATTGGAGCTTCCTGCTTCTTCGCGAGTACATCCAGTTTTCCATGTTTCATGCTTAAAGAAGGTTATAGGTGAAAATCTTCCACTTCAAACAATATTGCCAGAACTTGATGAGGAAGGAAAAATCATATTGGAACCTGAAGCGGTCATGGAAACAAGAACTCGACAGCTACGGAATCGATCAATTTCAGAGTATCTCATCAAGTGAAAGAACTTACCCACTGAAGATTCTACATGGGAGGATGAGAATTTTATACAGAAGCACCCAGAGCTACTCAAGCGTTGAGGACAACACTTTTTTGAAGGAGAGGGGCATGTTATGTCCCTATATCACTAGTATAGTCCCTTATTATTGTTAGTGTAACCCCCTTATTTTTATTATTGTACCCTTGTAACCCCCATTTTGTTATTATTGTGCCCTTAAATTATTATTGTTAGGTCGGCTAGTTTTACATTATGGCCCCATGGACTCCTATATATAGAAAGGAGGTTTTGTAAATTGTATCGTCCAAGAATTTTTCATTTATGTAATGTATTGTAGGTTCCCCCCTCGAAGTGGCTTATTTCTATGGCGTTGATATCTTTTTTCTTCTCTTTTTGAAGCTGGTTACACAAAAAATAAGTTTTGGAGCTGGTGTATGGATACACAATACAAACCAAGGACATTCTTATAAGCTTGATTTCCAGTGCACCAATAACATTGCAAAAGATGAAGCTCTCCTACTTGGCCTACATTTTCTCAAAAATTTAGGAGCCAAGAAAATATCAGTCCAAGGAGACTCAGAACTGATTATTAGGCAAATAAAAGGGGAGTATTCAGCCAAAAACCTGAGATTGAGATAATATAGGAATGCTACCCTAGAGCTCCTAAAAAACTTTAAAAAATATGAACTCAATTTCATCCCTAGAGCTCAAAACAACCTTGCAAATGAACTTGATTTTGCTGTCAACAATTGCCAAATACCACAGATAAATGAAAAATTCAATATCAAAGTGAAAAATAGGCCCACGGTCCCTGAAAATGAAGACTATTGGCAAGTGTTTGAGGGTGATAAACACATTGATGATTTTTTTCAATCTAAAAATGATTTTGCTGAATCAACACCTAGCTCAAGCCATGAAAAAGACCATCTTAATGAAAAACAAATCCATAAAACAGAGTTGTCCTCTACTGCTGATATAAATCAATTTGAATATCTTTATACAACAGCATTACTAAATAAAACAGACCAAAAGGACCTTGAATTTTTACAATGTAAAGATGATTCCATACCAAGGGGTCTTACACCAGTAAAGGAGCTTTTTTATTTCAATGATGTAGCTAGAAAACCTAAGATGGAACCCACAGAAACCAATGTAGACTAACATAATATAGGTAGCATAGATGAACCCAAAATGATAAAGTTATCTAGCATTCTCCCTACTCATATCAAACAGGAATATAATGAACTTTTCAAAGAGTTTGGAGATGTGTTTGCATGGGGGTACAAAGATCTGAAATCATATGATACTAGCATCATTCAACACAAAATTCCTCTTAAGGAAAATAAAAAACCTTTAAAACAGAAAATAAGAAGGATAAAACCTATTTTATTACCTTTAGTTGAGAAAGAGATCAAAAAGATGTATGATATTGGGATCATAGTCCCCCTTAGATACTCACAGTGGGTGTACAACCTTGTGTTTGTTAGGAAGAAGACTAGGGAAATTAGGCTTTGCATTGAATTTAGAAATATGAACAGAGCCTCCTTGAAAGATAATTATCCCTTGCCTAAAATGGACCACATACTTCAAAAGGTGGTTTTAGCTAAGAGAATATCACTGTTGGATTGTTTTTCAGGCTACAACCAAGTAATAGTACTCCCAAGTGATCAACACAAAACTGCTTTCACTACACCTTGGGGTACATTCATGTATGTTAAAATGCCATTTGATTTAATGAATGCAGGGGCCACATTATAAAGGGCCATGGACATAGCTTTTTCAGAAGACATAGGCTATTTTATAATCATTTACCTTGATAACAGTATTGTTTTCTCCAAAATTGATAAAGAACATTTGATTCATTTGAGAAAGGTTTTTGAGAAATGTAGAAAATATGGCTTATCTTTGAATCCCAAAAAGACACTCTTTGGTATCCAAGAAGGAAAAATTCTTGTCCACATAATTTCTAAAGAGGGAATCAAAGTAGACCCTAAAAGGATTGAAGGCATATTGAAAATCAGCCATCCTAGAAACCTCAAGGAATTGCAATCTTTCATTGGAAAGATCAATTTTTGAGAAGGTTCATCCCCAACCTTGCTGAACTTTTGAGGAATATCACAAACATGCTCAAAAAGGAAACAAGGGTTAAGTGGACCTTAGAATCCAAACAGTCATTTGAACTGGTAAAACAATCTCTCACTCAAACACCAGTTCTTATTAGTCCTAATTTTACTAAGGATTTATACATTTTCTCATTTGCCTCTGAACATACAATTGTTGCAGTGTTGCTACAAAAAAATAATGCAGGGCAAGAACAACCCATATCCTTTTTCAGTATAACCTTAAGAGATGCTCCACTCAAATATAATATCATGGAGAAACAAGCCTTAGCCTTGATAAAAGCTTTGAAATATTTCCGAGTCTACATTTTACACTCTCATATCATTGCTTTTGTCCCACATATAGTTGTCAAAGACATTCTAAATTAAGACCCTGATGGTAAAAGGGGAAAATGGATTTCTATTATCTTAGAATATGATTTATAAATCAGGCCTACTAATTTAATTAAAGGACAAGGATTAGCAAAACTTATGGCAGAATCAAATTTCCAAGCATTAGATATGAATATGGTTGATGTTTTAGAAGAACAAGAAGACTTCACAGCTCCATATATTGAGGAAATATTTTTGAATTTACCTTGGTATGTTGATATCATTTATGTGCTTCTCTATTATAATACTCCTCCTTCTCTATCAAAGACTAAATCTAGATTCTTGAAACAAAAATCTTTAAGTTACTGCATTTTATATAGAGTGTTATATTGGAAAAATGTTGTTGGAATATTTCTTAAATGTTTTCTTAAGGATGATGCAAGAAAAATCATGCATGAACTGCATGAAGGAGAATGTGGAGGCCACCTTTACTGGAAGAAAACAGCCAACAAGATCCTTAGAGCTGGTTATTATTGGCCCACCCTTTTCCCAGATACTCAAAAACTAGTCATGACTTGCCATAAGTGTCAAATTTTTTATGGCAAGAGAAAGCTCCTACCTTTACCTTTACATCCCATCAATATAGAGGCTCCCTTTTAGCAATGAGGTTTAGACTTTTTGGAGAAATTCACCCAACCTCATCTGCCCAGCATAAGTGGATCCTTACTGCCACAAATTACTTTACCAAGTGGATAGAAGCCATCCCTTCTAGGAATGTTATTGACTCTGTCATTATCAAGTTTCTTGAAACTAACATACTATCCAAATTTGGTTGTCCTATGAAAATCATTACAGACAATGTTGTTTCCTCCAAATCCAAAAGAATTATTGAATTCTGCTATAAATACCATATCACTTTAGGACATTCCACAGCTTACTACCCCCAAGGAAATGGCCTAGCTGAATCCTCCAACAAAAGTCTGGTCAACATTATCAAAAAACTATTGGATCAAAATCAAAAATCATGGCATAGTAAGTTGGTTCATGCATTATGGGCTGATAGGCTAACCACCAAGAAATCAATAAATATGTCCCCTTATCAGCTAGTATATGGCCTAGATGCAGTTTTCCCTACATCTTTGGGAGTTCCAGACATAAAGCTTCTCCAAGAAGTACAAACAGAAGAAAATGATATGCATAGAAGACTAAATCAAACCATTCATATACAACAAACAAGAGAAGAAGTATACAAAAGGACACAGGCAGTTCAAGAAAACATCAAGAAGATATTTTACAGAAGGACCAAATCAATTAACTTTCAAGTTGGAGATACCGTCCTAAAATGGGATTCAAGGAGAGAAGATAAAGGTAAACATGGCAAGTTTGAGAATTTATGGAAAGGGCCTTATATCATTCATTCAATCAAGGGTCGTAATGCTTTCTTCTTACAAGGGCTGAATGGAGAAGAATTATTTGGAGGTCCTTTGAATGGAAGGATCCTTAAACATTATTTCTGTCAATAATTCTAGATTTAAAGCTTTCACTCATTATACATAACATAGCATGAGAAAATCCAAATAAAAATACAAAAAATAGTAAAAGAGAAAATAAAAGAGGGCAAATTCAAAAGAGGTACAACCCCATACCCAAAAAATAGTACTACTGAAAGTGTGCAAGTCTAAATTCCACTACTGATTCAAAATGATATCTTGTTCAGTCATCTAGCCTAATCATGGCTAAACATGCTTCAAATTTGTGTTGTTAAGTTAGTAGAAACAAAGATTGTTAAGATTATTTCAGACTTGAATTATCAAGAATGATAGATTAGGGAAGTATGAAGATTCTGGTTCCACATGCTCAAAACAGAACCAAAGAGATAGATAAGGATGCATTACTAATGACAAATCATAATCTTATATTTCTAATTTACTTTTTCTACAAAATAATTTTGTGTGCAACTATTTTAAATGCCACAACCATGGTTAATCAGACTGTCTAAACCTAATTTGAACCATGTGTTGAGCCTGATCAGGCTTTCTTTCATCTTACTTTACCTCATTTTCCTTTGTCCATTGTTATCCTAGACCCAATTGATCAATGAATTTAGTTAAAATTACTTTTAGAATGATTAACATGACTGACTTGCTAAGTTTTGTGATTTTTGTCATTGTAATACATTTTGACCGGAACTAGCTGCAGAATGCAGACATTCCGTAGCTAACCGGCGATTCTGCAGCTGTCTTCACGTTTGGATATGTTCCAGGTGGCCTCTCAAGAAAAACTGCATATGGGCATATTCCACGTCATGTCTACATGGTTCGTTGCTCACCATGAAGGAAGAAACGAATTCTGGGTATGGTTTTGGAACGTGGGAACACATTTAGGAAGGCAGACTTCTATTAGGACTGTCTCAGTCCAGATGTCTTTTTCCTTTTTACGCAACCACTTCAAGAGTCCTAATGTGATTCCGATAAGGAAAGACAATGTTCCTGAAATTGTTGCAAGTCTTGTTATTTACATTTGTTATATAAACACTTTGGAAACCGAGAGCTAGGCTAGATTTTGTTCTAGATTTTGCTTAGATTCCGTGCTACATTTCTGAAGACGCAGAGTGCTCTGTTCAAGTTATTTCACTTTTAATGAAGCAGACAGTGTTGTTTTGAAAGCGTTGATTTGATTTGGAGTTAGATTCCGTCAGGTGGTAAAGGGCCCCTGCCTCTTGCACGGATTTATTTGCATAATTTAGATAAGTATTCTAGCCGCCTTTACGTTTTTGAAGTTGAATTCGTAGTTGCTTTCATTAGCTACTGTAGTTATACTCATTCTAAAAACTCTTCCAAAAGAAGAAGCTCTTCCAAAAGATTATAATGATGAATGGGAAATGGCTATAGTATTGTAGGATTTAATTGTAATCTCTTTTGTTCACCATCACAGTTATACTTATGCTAAGCACTCTTCCAAAAGAAGAAACTCTTCCAAAAAATCCTTACAATGTCTTAAGCATGATTGTGATCTTGAATATTTCAGTTGTGTGTTTTTACTAAGTACCATAGCTTTTCTTGCTCTTAAAATGCTTTTCCAAAATATCATAATGATGGGTAGGAGATAGCTATGATATCTTAGTTTTTCATTGCTTTCAGTCTTTATGTTTGCATTTGCACTGAATTGTACAGTTAGGATTGTTCTAAGAAACTCTTCCAAAATACCAATCATGATGGACAAACAGATTGTATAATTCCATAGAATAATGCATGATAGCCTAGTTAGGATACTCCGGAGTTTAATTGCACTTAACTCATGCTCAGTTATTTTGTTTTAAGTTTGATAATGACTTGGTAGTTCAGCACTGTTTTAGATTAGTGACATCTTAAGTTCAGTTTTAGCTTAACTCATTGCATTTGCACTCCACATTCAGCTGTCATTCACTGCATATTAGATTACTTCAGTTGTTAAACTTAACAAAACAGCCTTCATTATTTACAAACCTCTTCTTGTTCTAAAATCTATAATTGATTCATAACCATATGAACAGAAGACAATATCATTTTAAGGCCTGAAGTACTTCTACAACTTCCTTATCATCTCACAAACAAACATTTCCTCAAAAGACTATTTTAAAAATCTATAACCTTTGAGTGAAGTGTAGTGTTATCAAACTAAGTTGCAGAATAGAGTTAGGAACTAGTCTTAGAGTAGAAGATCTTATGATGGTATAAATGTTTTACTCCAAATATGCTTCAACAAAACTCTAATCAAGGATAAAATGTTGCATCATTATAAGTTAGTTGTTTAACTGTTTAGTTAGGAGGATTTGCATACTTAGTTGACCATGTCTCAAGCTCTCTCTCAAAATACCTTTGATGAAAGAATTTGACAAGTTGAGTTTATGTTTTGAATCATTTGCTTAAAAGTCATTATCAAGCTTTGTTTCTGCTTAGTCATAGTTTAGATTTGATTCTGTTTTTAGTATTGCATTTGCATTTACCATTTGTCATCAACCAATTAGGCTTCACTCTGTTTTTCTTAATCATTAGCTTCTTTCCATTAGCTTTCTAGTCATTTTCCTTGTGAACATAAAACCACCAAAAGATCAAAAACATCATAAATCATGACAAAAGACCAAAAACATCACAAAACACTACACACAACGCATTAAGAAACAAACACCTAGGTACATACAGTACACTTCACTTCAGCAGTTTACCAACCCTGGTTGACAATTAAATGAGCTCAATTTAGGAGACTAGATCGAGACCAAACATTTTGGCGCCGTTGCCGGGGAAGTGAAAACTAGGTAACCTTTGTTTCTTAGCATCCAAAAACAATTATATGCGTAGGGAGAGAGATTCAAGGGGAATATTTATAAGCAGCAGAGGCAGAAGTTTGATTTCTAGAACACCACTTGTTTCATCTAGATCCAGAGCTAGTACACCTTCAACTCAAACCCATCTTCCATCCTCTTCTGATCCTGGACTTCTAGAAGATATAAGGTCAACTATTCCATTAGAGAAACCTTCCACTTCATCCACTAAACCTGCCATAGAAGAAGATCTAAAAACTCCTGTTAGGGACACAAACCTTTCCACTTCCACAGGAGAGTCAACCATGGCAGAAGAAGGAGGAGGAGGAGTTTTTAATGGAGAAAACACACTATTTGGAGGTAGAGGTAGAGGTAGAGGAGAAGGAGGTAGAGGTGCAGATGGAGGAAGAGGTAGAATAGGAAGCTCTTTTGGGTTCCCTATAATTGATGAAGAAACCAATACAACCATGAAAAACATTTCACCTTCTGTCCTTCCAAACTTCTATGGACTTAAAACTGAAGATCCTGAAACTTTCTTATTCGAATTTGAAGTGCCGTGTAGAACTTATGACTACTTACAAGATGCTCAAAAACTGAAATTATTTCCTTCAACTTTGAAGGGAGCAGCATTGAAGTGGTTTATGAGTCTAATCAGTAGTTCTATTAGAACATGGGAAGACATGAAACAAGCATTTCTAGAGAGATATTTGGATTATTTTATGCCGGTTAATCATAAGGAAGAAGTGTTCAAGATGTTACAAAAAGAAGATGAAAATTTGGAAGATTTATTGGAGAGATTTAATTACAACATAAAAAGGGAAAAAATGGAAAACCTAGATCAAGACACCTTAAAAGCTCTTTTGTTGAAAACAATTAGGGATGAATGGTTGGATATCCTTAACATGATGGGAAAAGGGGATATATCACAACTCACATTACCTGAAATATCTGAGTTATGTATCAACCTTTCAAGAGGGAAATCTAAAACTATCAAAGGTCCAAGAGATCCTGCTCTTGCAAGGGCAAGTAAGTCTGCTTCTGGGACAGTAAGTAGATCAGAAATAGGACACATGCTTGATGATTTTAAATCCGACATCTTAGGGAGTCTTAGTGAACAAATAGACACCCTTAAGATACAAAACAAGCAGAAGGCTGAATCTGATGCCTTGGCAATATTTTGTCCCAAATGTAGAAAGAAACATGCCTTGAGAGAGTGTCCTTTGGATGTAAAAGTTGTAGAAACCTGTGTCATTTGTTCTGAAAAACATGAGACCAAGAATTGTCCTTCTCTTCCTGGTCTCAAAGTTGTCTTTTAGGAGGAAACTCCTACAGATTCCATAGAATCTCTCAATTTTTTATCTAGAAGGCCTTGGCAGGGACCTCAAACACAAGGATTCCATGATCAAATGTATAATCAACCTCCACCTTGGAATTCTTGGCAGCAACCTTGGCCCCAATTTCAAAATCAATCTCCAGCCTGGGCACAAGGATCACAAAGTCCCTATGGAAGATACTCCCCATACTATCAGTATCCACCATCCTATCCACCATATCCACATTTTTATCCTCAAAATCCTCAACAAAATTTTCCTCAAAATATTCAACAAAATTTTCAACAAAATCCTCAACAACATCATCAGAACCAACCACATCAAAATCAACCACTTTCATTACCATTCCCTCAAAAATCAAATCAATTACCTGCTCAACCCATACCAAACCCCAATAATAAAAATCCTCAGAACACATACATGATAGAAGGCCAACAGTTTCCAACTTATTTAATTACTCCTCTAGACCTTAGTGATGTTCAACTTAGGTCTGGAAGGATACTTGAAAAGAGGAAGCCTTCTGTGATCATACAAGAACAAGATAACTCTGAGGAAGACTCTCTACGGGTGAATAAAAGTCTTGAGGAAGATACATCCTTTCAAGACTCAAACACTGAAAAATTAAAGCAAAAAGATTCAATAAATTCAACTCCTGTATTAGAGCAACCATCTACATCTACTTCTATACCTCCCTTTTCGGAAAGATTACAAATTGATAGAGGTGTAGAAAAACAAATCATGGTGCTTAATTATGATTTCCTAGATGAGCTGAGAAATGTTTGCATTAAAATTCCATTATTACAAGCCATCAAGGAAATTCCAATTTTAGCCAAAACAATAAAGGAGTTGAGTATGAAGACAACAAGAAAAAGAATAAGAGAAACAAAGAAAATTCAACTGGTAGGACAAATAGCAGACATTATGATGGGCAAGATTTCTATTCCAAAGTATCTTGACCCAAGAAATCCAGTTGTCAAAATTCACATCAATGGAATTGAAATTCAAAACACACTCATTGATTTAGGAGCAGCAATAAATATCATGAGTAGACAAATCATGGACAAACTGAAACTTCATAATCTTCTCTTTACACCCACACTATTACAATTAGCAGATAGATCTGTGATCAAACCAGATGGGGTAATAGAAGACATTCCAGTGTCCCTAGATTCTTGGGAGTACCCTGTGGATTTCATGATCCTAACTCCTAAGAATAATCTAGGAGGCCATCCTGTTATATTAGGAAGACCTTGGTTGGCTACAGCTGATGCTTTTATTAGTTGTAGATCCAGTGATATGTATATCTCTGATGGTAGTTCAACTAAGAAGTTCACTTTATATCCTCCAGCTAGGACAATTACAAATCTAGATGACACTCAATGGATAGAGGATGAGGAAGATTTACAAGCTCTCTTCACAATTTCCGAAATTAGTGAAGATAATCAAATTCTGAATACTCTAGAAAACTTTGAATCCTCTCCAAAACATAAACATGAATCATTTCAAGAGGGATCCAATATTGAGTTTTTGTCATCTAGGCAGATGTCTCTTCATTCTATGGACAAATTTGGCAGCTCTACAAGTGAAATTTTTCCAGGCAAAACTTTGAACATAAACAAGAACCTAGAAAATCCTCAACAAGAAGAGTTAGTCAAAGTATTACAGAGACATTCTTCTGCATATGCATGGGAATACACTGACATGAAAGGGATAAGTCCCAAGACTTGTACTCATCACATCTATATAGAGGAAAATTGCAAGCCAATCAGACAACCTCAAAGACTGATGAATCCAAATCTTAGGGAAATTGTTAAACAAGAATTGCAAAAATTGTTAAATGTCAATTTCATATATCCTATTTCAGATAGTCAGTGGGTTTCTCCTTTGGTAATTGTGCCAAAGAAAAATGGAAAATGGAGGGTGTGTGTTGACTACCGAGAACTAAATAAAGCTACTCTTAAAGACCATTTTCCCTTACCTTTCATAGATCAAGTGTTAGATACATTAGCTGGCAAAAAGTACTTCTCATTCTTAGATGGGTTTAGTGGTTACAATCAAATCCAAGTAGCACTTGAAGATCAAGACAAACCACATTTACCTGTCCTTGGGGTACCTATGCTTACCGAGTATTGCCATTTGGATTATGCAATGCACCTGCAACATTCCAAAGGGCAGTATTAGGAATTTTTTTAGATCTAATACATGATTGTGTAGAGGTGTACATGGATGATTTCACAGTTTATGGAAACTCATTTGAAGAAGCTTTAGACAACTTGGAAAAAGTTTTAAAAAGATGTCAAGAAGCAAACCTTTCACTTAGTCATGAAAAATGTTTTATGTTGTTTACTGAAGGTATTGTTTTAGGGCACCACATTTCAGGGGATGGGATTAGAGTTGATGAGTCAAAGGTTGAAGTCATCTCTAACCTATCTATTCCAAATTGTCAAAGAGATGTTAGAAGTTTTCTAGGATTTACAGGATATTATTGGAGATTTATAGAAAACTTCACCAAAATAGCATCTCCACTCTTCAAATTACTCACCAAAGATTGTGAATTCAAATGGACTTCTGATTTCCAGTTAGCCTTTGAAACCCTGAAAACCAAAATTTCTGAAGCACCTATATTAAGGGGACCTAACTGGAAGTTACCTTTTCATATCTCGACAGATGCTTCCGATACAGCTCTAGGAGCAGTATTGGGACAAAAAGATTTAATTCCCTATGCCATCTATTATATCAATAAAAATTTGAATCCTGCAAAGTTAAACTATACTGTAACTGAAAAAGAGTTTTTAGCCGTTGTTCATGCCATAAACAAATTTAGACACTATATAACAGGCTATGAAACTTTTATTCACACTGATCATTCTGCAATTAGATACCTAATGAACAAATCAATCACTAATGGAAGAGTTATAAGATGGTTATTTCTCTTACAAGAATTCAACATTACTATTCTAGATAGGCCTGGAAAACAAAACACAGTAGCTGATTTCCTATCTAGACTCCAAAATATCAAAGATGACACTCCGGTTGAAGATCAATTTCCGGATGAATATCTTTTTGCAATCTCTACTCAAACTCCATGGTTTGCTGATATTGCTAATTATTTAGTTTCAGGAAAATTTCCTTCAATTATGAATGCAAGGGATAAAAGAAAAATCATTAATGATAGTGCAAAATATTCATGGGTCGCTAATGAGTTGTACAAGACAGGTTCAGATTTGATCATTAGAAGGTGTGTTCGTGAAGATGAGATGCCTGAAATTCTCAAGGCATGTCATGATGAACCTTGTGGCTGACACTTTGCAGATAAGAGGACAGCCTATAAGATCCTTAATTTAGGATATTATTGGCCATCTTTGTTTAAAGATGCAAGGGAGTATGTCAAAAGGTGTGACAGTTGCCAAAGGGTAGGGAAACTTTCTCCTTCAGGTGAGATGCCATTACAACCTCAGGTACACATTGAACCTTTTGAAAAATGGGCTTTGGATTTTGTAGGACCTATTAGTCCTCCATCAAGACAAAAGAAATATATATTAGTTTGCACTGATTATGTTACTAAATGGGTAGAAGCTAAGCCATTACTTGTTTCTAATGAATCATCTGTAGTTACTTTTCTTTTTGAGGATATTTTTACTCGTTTTGGTGTCCCAAGGGAAATTGTTACAGATCAAGGAGCTCAATTTACATCAAGGCTAGTGGAGCAAATGATGGAGAGGTAAAAAATCAGGCATAGAAAATCTACTCCTTATCATCCACAAGCAAATGGTCAAGTGGAATCTACTAATAAGGTCATTGAAGGAATCCTAACAAAGACTGTTCATTTACATAGAAGAGATTGGGTAGATAGGCTTCCTGAAGCCTCGTGGGCCTATAGAACTACATGGAGAAACACAACAGGCCATACTCCTTATGAACTTGTTTATGGAAAGCAAGTTTTGTTTCCCATAGAGTTCCAGATTCAAACTTTCAAAATGGCAGTTCAGCTAGGACTTGATTTAACGGAGGCACAAAAGCATAGACTGGAGAAAATCAATGAATTGGATGAGATCAGTCAAGATGCAGTTCAGAAAACAAGTCTAGTCCAACAGCAAAGGGCTAGATGGCATGACAAGTACATCAAAGAGAAGAAATTCAAAGAAGGTGACTGGGATCTCTTGTTTGATTCAAAATTCAAGGATTTTCAAGGTAAATTTCAGACACATTGGCTTGGGCCATATGAAATTGTTGAAATTTTTGATAATGGGGCAGTAAAAATCAGAACCATAGATGAAGAAGAGGTCACTTTTCTTGTGAATGGTCATAGATTGAAGCTATATCACAAACCACTCTCAAGAGAAGAATTTGTCAAGAAGTTTCAAGAAAGCAATGATGTGAAGTTAATGAAGAAGAGTTTCTCTTCTTCATCAACTTGATTAAATTTTCTGAAGCATTTCTCTTTTGAAAAAATAAAAAATAAAAAAAATAATAATAATAATAAAGGTATAAACATGAAAACCAATCATTGATTGGCATGTTTATACAGAAAAGATAGGGTGAAAATCAGAGTCTCTCTGACACTCTAACTTTTCCCATTTTGTTTTTGCAAGCAGCTATTACAAAATCATAAGTTCAGATCCATAGTGCTTATGATTCATCTTATTTCATTTCACTCCACTCACCTATCCATCCATACTCCATTTCATTCATTCACTCATATTCTACTTCATTCCATGTTTCATTCATCTCATTCCATACTCCATCCATCTCATTTTCATGTCAAGATTTAAAGTTTGATGTCTTGCTGTAAATGAATAAAACATGTCATGGATTGCAGGGCAGTTCTTATGTTCTTCCACTCCATTTCATAAACTGAATCCATTCCATTTCATCATCCACTTCATACATATCATGTATCATCATCCATCTTCATTCATACCATATAACATTTCACCTATATTCCAAAAACACTCCATTCCATGATCAAAATGCTCTACAGGTACATTCTGCAGCTTAACAGACATTCTGCAGCTGATCAGCCTTTCCGCAGCTAGCCAGACATTCCGCAGCTACAAATCCTGAAGGCATTAGTCAGCAGACATTAGAATTGCAACAAAATGATCCAGTGTATCCATGAATAAGAAGAATCAAGAAGGATTATGAAGACTCTTCCAAAGGAGAACAAAGAAGACAAAGACTACAAAAATCAAATGAAAAGCAGAGGTAACAAGTTTAGATTATAATGGCATTTCATAAATTTTAGCATAGTTTTAGTTATGAATTGTTCGAAAAGGTTGTTTTAATTATTTTTATTGATCATGACCAATAAACCCTCCACAAACTTTGGATTAAAATCTCTCATTTCAAATTCCATACCCGACATCATTTAAGCGGTTCAAATGGTCGAAGTGTTTGAATTCTTCACGTCACCCAACCAAATCATTCAATGATGATTCTCTTTTCTGTTGTAAAAATCTCCGCCGTCTTTTCAATCATTAATTCATTTCCTCCACCTCACTCCATTACCTCATTCCGTAACTACTTCCATCACTCCATTATGTCGCCGGCACTTCATTCTGCAAACAGAGATATCCTTACCGTCGAGAGCAGAGCAAAAGGGTATATCAGTTTGAATATCAAAGCACTATCACCGTGGGCAGAGATTGAGCATTATCACTGTAAACGCAGAGGTATAGCAGTGAATAATTTGGAGTCATTTGTCACCAGGAGACAGAGGTATAGCAATGAAGAATTTGAAGCCATTTGTTACCGAGAGACAGAGGTATAGCAGTGTGAGAATTTGAAGCCATTTGCCACCGAGAGACAGAGGTATAGCAGTGTGGGAATTTGAAGCCATTTGTCACTGTCAACCAGAGGCATATCAGTCCAAAGTTTCATTGTCAACCAGAGGCATATCAGCTCGAAGTTTGAAGCTGTTTTCATTGTCAACCAGAGGCATATCAGCTCGAAGTTTGAAGCTGTTGTCACTGTCAACCAGAGGCATATCAGTCCGAAGTTTGAAGTTGTTGTCACTATCAACCAGAGGTATATCAGTCCGAAGTTTGAAGTTGTTGTCACTATCAACCAGAGGTATATCATTCCGAAGTTTGAAGCCATTGTCATTAAGAACCTGAAGCCATTTCAATTCGAAGGTGAAAGTTATTGTTTCAGTGGGTAGAAAGAGTATTAATCTGAACATTGAAGAAGCAATTATGGGTTTCATTGTAAGAACTGAACCAATGGGTACAAAATACCTAGAAGGCTACCCTCAATGTAAAGAAATGTTGCAACAGATAGGATGGCTACAATTTTTGGAGAAATTTAATGGCTTCCACAAAGAAGTCACTAAAACATTTGCAAGATCATTTCAAGGAACTGAAGTTGAAGTGGGAGATGTCAAATTCACTGTCAATGAGGTTTTCATTGTAGAAGCTACAGGATTGCTTAGAAATGGAGAGAGATGGTTTAAAAACAGAGAATTCCATCATGAATCCTGGAAGCAAATTCTAAAATCACCAGGTATGGATGTCACTGTGTTTAAGAAAGGAATTCCAAGTTCTGCATTGAAAAATAAATGGAGAAACATACTACTTATTCTGCAAAAAATTATTACATGTGAGGGTAGATATGGCACATTTTATGTCTACCACGTTAGACTGATAATGCATTTTCTGGGGGAAGACTTAAACCTACCCTATTTCTTGCTTCAAAGTTTGAAAAAGATGGCTTCCTGTGTTCAAAGAAGGGTTCAATTCTTAGAGACAACTCTATACCATCATGGCTTGGTGAAGATTTTAATTGAACACCATTTAGCCAAAACAAATGATACATGGGACAATTTCTTGATAAGAAATCATTTTGAAGAGCCAAAAGAACCCTCACCTGAACAATAGCCTACAAGGAGAAGTAGAAAATGGAGAGCTTCAAAAATTGAAATTGACAAAACAGTCCAAGAAAGTAGTGAAGAAATCATCTCAGAGAAGTTGACTCAAATCAAGAGACAACTTAAGAAAGAGAAGGTAATCAGGAAATCTGCCACAGAGAGAGGAGAGGGATCTTCCTAGCCAAGAAGAAGCCATAGACTAAAGGGGAAACTAAGGAAAACTCAGATCAAACAAACAGGGGTGATAAATATAGAAGATGAGGAAACATCTATTAAAGAAGATGTTGAAGAGGATTTTAATGAAGGAACCCCTGAAATTGACCCTGCTCAGCAAGAAGTCTATGACTATGTTGAAACTTTGGAAAGGAAAGCTTCAGAGAGTAGAGAGAGAACCCCTAGTCCTCCACTGTCCGAAATAGATGTGTTAAGAAGGGATAGGTATGAGCTGGAAATACTTAATAGACACATCAAAAATGAGAATGAAATTTTGAAGGAACAAGTCAAGCTCAAAACCGATATGAACTCAGCCTTATCTCTACATATAGACAAAGTGGAAAAGGCTAATGAAAAGTTGAAGAAGAGGAACAAGAAGCTAATCAGGGCACTTACCAACTTAAGGTTCAAACTTGTCATCAGAAAACCCAGAAGATCTTTAGCTTCCAGGCAAAGGAGAAGGAGAGGATTAGATGTTCTTGCAGAAGCCTCTGAGTTTATGGAATAAGTTGCATGAGGACATGCAAGAAGTCAGCAGTGGGGGTATGTTGAGCCTCAAGATTGTGCTTTCTTTCATCTTGCTTTACCTCATTTTCCTTTTTCCATTGTTATCCCAGACCCAATTGATCAATGAATTTAGTTAAAATTACTTTTAGAATGATTAACATGACTGACTTGCTAAGTTTTGTGATTTTTGTCATTGTAATGCATTTTGACCGGAACTAGCTGCAGAATGCAGACATTCCATAGCTAACCGGCAATTCTGCAGCTGTCTTCACGTTTGGGCATGTTCCAGGTGGCCTCTCAAGAAAAACCACATATGGGTATATTCCACGTCATGTCTACATTGTTCGTTGCTCACCATGAAGGAAAAACCGAATTCTGGATATGGTTTTGGTACGTGGGAACACATTTAAGAAGGCAGACTTCTAATAGGATTGTCTTAGTCCATATGTCCTTTTCCTTTTTACGCAACCACTTCAAGAGTCCTAATGTGATTTCGATAAGGAAAGACAATGATCCTGGAATTGTTGCAAGTCTTGTTATGTAAATTTGTTATAAAAACACTTGGGAAACCGAGAGCTAGGCTAGATTTTGTTCTAGATTTTTCTTAGATTCTGTGCTACATTTCTGAAGACGCAGATTGCTCTGTTCAAGTTATTTCTCTTTTAATGAAGCAGACAGTGTTGTTTTGAAAGCGTTGATTTGATTTGGAGTTAGATTCCGTCTGGTGGTAGAGGGCCCCTGCCCCCTGTACGGATTTATTTGCGTAATTTAGATAAGTATTCTAGATGCCTTTACGTTTTTGAAGTTGAATTCGTAGTTGTTTTCATTAGCTACTATAGTTATACTCGTTCTAAAAACTCTTCCAAAAGAAGAAGCTCTTCCAAAATATTATGAAAATGAATGGGAAATGGCTATAGTATGGTAGGATTTAATTGTAATCTCTTTTGTTCACCATCACAGTTATACTTATGCTAAGTACTCTTCCAAAAGAAGAAACTCTTCCAAAAAATCCTTATAATGTCTTAAGCATGATTGTGATCTTGAACATTTCAGTTGTGTGTTTTCACTAAGTACCATAGTTGTTCTTTCTCTTAAAATGCTTTTCCAAAATATCATAATGATGGGTAGGAGATAGCTATGATATCTTAGTTTTTCATTGCTTTCAGTCTTTATGTTTGCAATTGCACTGAATTGTACAGTTAGGATTGTTCTAAGAAACTCTTCCAAAATACCAATCATGATGGACAAACAGATTGTATAATTCCATAGAATAATGCATGATAGCCTAGTTAGGATACTCCGGAGTTTAATTGCACTTAACTCATGCTCAGTTGTTCTGTTTTAAGTTTGATAATGACTTGTAGTTCAGCATTGTTTTAGGCTAGTGACATCTTAAGTTCAGTTTTAGCTTAACTCATTGCATTTGCACTCCATATTCAATTGTCATTCACTGCATATTAGATTACTTCAGTTGTTAAACTTAACAAAACAGCCTTCATTATTTACAAACCTCTTCTTGTTCTAAAATCCATAATTGATTCATAACCATATGAACAGAAGACAATATCATTTTAAGGCCTGAAATACTTCTGCAATTTCCTTATCATTCCACAAACAAACATTTCGTCAAAAGACTATTTCAAAAATCTATAACCTTTGAGTGAAGTGTAGTGTTATCAAACTAAGTTGCAGAATAGAGTTAGGAACTAGTCTTAGAGTAGAAGATCTTATGATGGTATCAATGTTTTACTCCAAATATGCTTCAACAAATCTCTAATTAAGGATAAAATGTTGCATCATTATAAGTTAGTTGTTTAACTGTTTAGTTAGGAGGATTTGCACACTTAGTTGACCATGTATCAAGCTCTCTCTCTCAAAATACCTTTGATGAAAGAATTTGACAAGTTGAGTTTGTGTTTTGAATCATTTGCTTAAAAGTCATTATCAAGATTTGTTTCTGCTTAGTCATAGTTTAGATCTGATTTTGTTTTAGTATTGCATTTGCATTTACCATTTGTCATCAACCAATTAGGATTCACTCTGTTTTTAATCATTAGCTTCCTTCCATTAGCTTTGTAGTCATTTTCCTTGTGAACATAAAACCACCAAAAGATCAAAAACATCATAAATCATCACAAAAGACCAAAAACATCACAAAACACTACACACAACGCATTAAGAAACAAACACCTAGGTACATACAGTACACTTCACTTCAGCAGTTTACCAACCCTGGTTGACAATTAAATGAGCTCAATTTAGAAGACTAGATTGAGACCAAACATTTTGGCGCCGTTGCCGGGGAAGTGAAAACTAGGTAACCTTTGTTTCTTAGCATCCAAAAACAATTATATGCGTAGGGAGAGAGATTGAAGGGGAAGATTTATAAGCAGCAGAGGCAGAAGTTTGATTTCTAGAACACCACTTGTTTCATCTAGATCCAGAGCTAGTACACCTTCAACTCAAACCCATATTCCATCCTCTCCTGATCCTGGACTTCTAGAAGACCTGAAATCAGATATCCCATTAGAGAAACCTTCCACTTCATCCACTGAACCTACCATAGAAGAAGATCTAAAGACTCCTGGTAGGGACACAAACTTTTCTACTTCCACAGGAGAGTCAACTATAGCAGAAGAAGGAGGAGGAGGAGTCTTCATTGGAGAACACACACTATTTGGAGGTAGAGGTAGAGGTAGAGGAGAAGGAGGTAGAGGTGTAGATGGAGGAAGAGGTAGAATAGGAAGCTCTTTTGGGTTCCCTATAATTGATGAAGAAACCAATACAACCATGAAAAACATTTCACCCTCTGTCCTTCCAAACTTCTATGGACTTAAAACTGAAGATCATGAAACCTTCTTATTTGAATTTGAAGTGTTGTGTAGAACTTATGACTACTTACAAGATGATCAAAAACTAAAATTATTTCCTTCAAATTTGAAGGGAGCAGCATTGAAGTGGTTTATGAGTCTGATCAGCAGTTCTATTAGAACATGGGAAGACATGAAACAAGCATTTCTAGAGATATATTTGGATTATTGTATGCCGGTTAATCATAAGGAAGAAGTGTTCAAGATGTTACAAAAAGAAGATGAAAATTTGGAAGATTTGTTGGAGAGATTTAATTACAACATAAAAAGGGCAAAAATGGAAAACCTAGATCAAGACACCTTAAAAGCTCTTTTGTTGAAAACAATTAGGGATGAATGGTTGGATGTCCTTAACATGATGGGAAAAGGGGATATATCACAACTCACATTACCTGAAATATCTGAGTTATGTATCAACCTTTCAAGAGGGAAATCTAAAACTGTCAAAGGTCCAAGAGATCCCGCTCTTGCAAGGGCAAGTAAATCTGCTTCTGGGACAGTAAGTAGATCAGAAATAGGACACATGCTTGATGATTTTAAATCTGACATCTTAGGGAGACTTAGTGAACAAATAGATACCCTTAAGATACAAAACAAGCAAAAGGCTGAATCTGATGCCTTGGCAATCTTTTGTCCCAAATGTAGGAAGAAACATGCCTTGAGAGAGTGTCCTCTAGATGTAAAAGTTGTAGAAACCTGTGTTATTTGTTCTGAGAAAAATGAGACCAAGAATTGTCCTTCTCTTCCTGGTCTCAAGGCTGTTTTTCAGGAAGAAACTCCTACAGATTCCACAGAATCTCTTAACTTTGTATCTAGAAGACCTTGGCAGGGACTTCAGACACAAGGATTCCATGATCAAATGTATAATCAACCTCCACCTTGGAATTCTTGGCAGCAACCTTGGCCCCAATTTCAAAATCAATCTCAATCTTGGGCACAAGGAACAAAAAGTCCCTATGGAAGATACTCTCCATACTATCAGTATCCACCATCCTATCCACCATATCCACATTTTTATCCTCAAAATCCTCAACAAAATTTTCCTCAAAATCTTCAAAAAAATCCTCAACAACATCATCAGAACCAACCACATCAAAATCAACCACTTCCATTACCATTCCCTCAAAAATCCAATCAATTGCCAGCTCAACCCATACCAAACCCCAATAATAAGAACCCTCATAATACATACATGATAGAAGGTCAACAGTTTCCAACTTATTTAATTACTCCTCTAGACCTTAGTGATGTTCAACTTAGGTCTGGAAGGATACTTGAAAAGAGGAAACCTTCTGTGATCATACAAGAACAAGATAATTCCGAGGAAGACTCCCTACGGGTGAATAAAAGTCTTGAGGAAGACACATCCTTTCAAGACCCACACATTGAAAAACTAAAACAAAAAGATCCAATAAATCCAACTCCCGTATTAGAGCAACCATCCACATCTACTTCTATACCTCCCTTTCCGGAAAGATTACAAATTGATAGAGGTGTAGAAAAACAAATCATGGTGCCTAATTATGATTTCTTAGATGAACTGAGAAATGTTTGCATTAAAATTCCATTATTGCAAGCCATCAAGGAAATCCCAATTTTAGCCAAAACAATAAAGGAGTTGAGTATGAAGACAATAAGAAAAAGAATAAGAGAAACCAAGAAAATTCAACTGGTAGGACAAATAGCAGACATTATGATGGGCAAGATTGCTATTCCAAAGTATCTTGACCCAGGAAATCCAGTTGTCAAAATTCACATCAATGGAATTGAAATCCAGAACACACTCATTGACTTAGGAGCAGCAATCAATATCATGAGTAGTCAAATCATGGATAAACTGAAACTTCCTAATCTTGTTGACTTACTCTTATTTCTAGGGTTTTTAGTAGAAGAGGGCATAGTATTTCCTTCAGGCATAGAGGGATTTGTACCAATATCTAGGCCATCATCTAGTAAAATAGGCGTTGTGCTTGTATCAATATTATGATATAATGGGATGGTATTTTCTTTAGGCACCATGGGAATTGTGCCTACATCAGTATTCTGGTCATTTCCTCCTCATACCATTGTAGAATTCCTTCTTTTGTGTTTGGAGGGGGTGAGTGAGATGGTCCTACCCATTTGACCAATGTCGAAGTGTTTTGATGTGAACTTAGTCGCTCATAGCGTCTTCGTTTCACCGACCCTGAGGTCAAGGGATGGTTTCTTTTTCCTTTGGGTTTCCTTGGAATTAATATTTTCCTTCTTGGCTGGTCAATTTCTCCATTGTTTGGGTTTTCTTATAATTGGGTTAGGACAGGATTTACAAAGTTGTCCCAAGTTAACTGATGCTCATTTAATCCATGATTGATGATCAACTTTATCAGATCATGATGGTTGATAACTGTGTGAAAAATTTTAGCCCTCCTAACCCAACTAGATATGTCACGCAACAAAGAATTCAAGAAAAACGACAAACTAACTGAAATTTTATGCTTGAGTATAGCTAGAAGTTTGAGTTACCGAGGTTTTATGATGTCTTGGCGACCATTGCATGTAATGTACTTCTGAACGACGACTGCTAGTTCTTGCCATGGTTTCTTCAAATTCGCAGGGTTAATCCCTTTCTCGTTGCATACCAAATTCTCATCTCGATCTTGGAACACTGCAACTACTTCATGTAGCAGAACATGCTTGTTAGTCCACTTTGTTCCTTCTGCCGAAAATCCAGAAAAATTCAGCTATTACAGTTTCTAATACGGTTATGTCTCTGCCTTTCACAATTGTGTGTCCATTATGCAGGTTCTGAAATAATTCCAATGCTATCTTAGTGTGGAATCCCTACAAGTTTTCCAAATATGAAAGCCAACCAGCATTCTGCAGTATAGCATGACCCTGTTCTATAATATTGAGTATTGTGGGTTCGTTGCAAATAGATATTCCACCCATGACTGTTGTATCTCATAGGTTGAATTCTACTTTTGCATGCACTACTCACTTCCACATACGTTTGGAACAACACAAATTATGCATGTAAATACATTGAAATTGTTAAAAAGGGTGTAAATGCAATTATATTTGTTTGTCAAAACATCATATTTTGGTAGATTTTGATTATTAGTTCGCATGCTTTCTCATCATGTATACCTATGCAGACCTTTTCCCCTCCAATGAGAGAAGGGCGTCCATGCCCTTAGAGCGTAGAAAAAATAGAAAGACGTTAAGGATCATTTAATGCATTTGGAATAATAATCAAGTGATGTACAATGCAGCAAAAATCGATCAAATCAACTCAAATAATGAGGATGGTGGAGAAATGATTAAAAGAAAAGGGAAAAAAGGAGAAATAATTATTATGAAAATGATTTTTTCTTTGATGGGAAATTGTGACAGAATCCTGATATGTAAAAAGTGGTCAGAGCTATTGCAATTAGGTGATCAAAGAGAATTAAGTTAATTCATAGGTAGTTTTACCATGCATACTGGTTTTTATAAAGATAACACTATTCTCATGATAAATTCTCCTTTGGGAATGGGCTAGTAAGAGTGAGTGAACATAAAATGATTAGTTGTTCAACATGAAACTCCAATGCCACAAGCAAATCCACTGCTGCTAGCAGGCATCCATAGCCTCGACAGGGTTTCTTTTTAACCCAAAAATGAGCCAGAATCTTCTATTTAGTTGCTTAGATAATTCATTTGTTCTTATAGAAAGACGGTCATGCTAGCTTGGTAACCAGATAGCCACAGTGCCATTCACTAGGATTTAACAAAGTAATCAGGTCGGCTTGTGATGAGACCTCTTGTCCTTCAAGCAGTTCTTTCTTTTACCTTAGCTAGAAGGTCATTGCCTTGGTGTGGTGGCCATTGTGGGAATGTTACCTATTATCTCCTTATGATCATGGTAGGTTGGCTCATGATGAGACCCCCTATCCTCTATAAAAGATTTACATATTATTTTCACATTTGTATATTTTTGAATCATAAATAAAGGGAGGCTCATTAACTCCTTAAGAGTTAGGGACGGTGTGAGGAGTGAAAAGAAATGCCAATAAAATTTATACACTTATTCCTTTTTCACCCTACCTTAGAAGATCAAACATTGATAGCATAAAATATAAACCAACATGGTATTTAAGATAATGAATTTCATAGTATCTCTAAAGACCTCCTCCCCCTCTCTGTTTACAGCATTAAAAGAAATGATTCTATTGTATTAACACTTCGTTTGAGAGGAGGAGCAGTTGGACAGTCGTCCTCAACTCCCTCCTTCTCCTACAAAGATGTTGTCCATTCTCAGCTCCCCCACCCTCAGACTTCTTCGAAAGCAGCTCAACCAACTATGGCTCCCAAGCCATTTTTGGTGGATAAATTGGAGGAAATTCCTTCCATAGAATTCTCTGATCCTGGGATTGAAGAACTCCACTAGAATTTTGCAGAATCTGCAATCATATGCAGATTTAATGGTCTATGGCCTCGCACTGCGGATCTATACCAATGGATCCATAACAACTTGACAAAAAAAAGCAGGATCTACTTATGCTCAAAAGGCTTCTTCATTCTAGCTTTTGAATTAAAGGAAGATTACCAGAAAGCCATTACGGGAGGCCCTTGGTTCTGGGGCACGGCTGGGCTTTTCCTCGCCCCATGGTTTCCAAACTTCGACCCTTCTACAGCTGTCATCACCAAACTTCCCATTTGGGTCAGGCTCCCGAACCTTCCGATGCATCTATGGCATATTTCCGTTTTCATAGCCATTGGAGACACCTTAGGACGCTTCCTCGCTACAGATACCTCGAGAAGGGAGAATGGACTCTACACCTATGGCATAATTTGTGCGGAAATAGATATCAGCAAAGGACTGGCGGGTCAGATCAACCTCAAGATTGGGGATTTCCACTGGACTCAAACTTTGGATTACGAAAATACAGCCTTCCATTGCCGCCATTGTCATCAAACAGGGCACCTCCAAAATTCTTGTACCCAGATCCTTGGCAAAAAGAATAATTTGATTCGCAAACCCAAATCCAAGAGTTGGAATCCCTGCGTTCCTCCCCCCCCCCCCCATGGATGATTCAGACTCCTCCAGCTTAGATGAGGAGGAAATAGTAGCAGATGGGCTGAATGATGGGGCTTCGCCAGACGCCCCCTCTGCTAGTCCTGTGGGCCCCTCTGCCCCGCTGATCTCTCAGAAACGCTCTCATGTGCCTTCGTCCTCTGACTCGGATAAGGATATTCCACCCCCAAGGCCGAATTGTCTTCAACTAGTCATGGCTCAACCAAATTCCACAGACTGGATCTATGTCAGCAAGAAAAAAGGGAAAAAATGTCATGTGGCAGTATCCACCCACAATGGGTAGATTTCTCTGTTCAGATCTAGCTTCTCTGCAGTTACATGTCTTTCTTTTTGCTCTTTCCTAAGTTATCTTTCAGGAGCGAGGTTGATAGCCCATCACCTACGGTTCCCTTGCTTTTCTGCTTCTCTTGCATGCTAGCTTGATTGTGCTATATGTTTCTACTCTTAATAGAATTAGTCTTATTCAGAAAAAGAAAAGAAAAGATATCCAACAAGCCATTACATGGTTTATATCATATCAATATCTGGAAATAAATATATCTATCAAAGGTAAAAAATAATAATTGTTATTAATATCACTGTTTTTCTCCTTCTTAGATGCTCATTCCCCATTCACATGATCATTTTTATGAGAAAATGCATAAAAATGGTTATATGGCCATCAAATTGGCAAAAATTCATTTAGAAAACAATTTATTCTAAAAAAACATGGATGTTCAGTCGATTGAACAACAACTGTTCAATCGTTTGAACAACAAAGACACACAAAAATTAATTTTGTTGTTCATTTGACTGAGCAATCATGTTTTTCAGTCGATTGAACAACAGTTTTTCAATCGTTTGAATAGAAAAAACACTCAAAAATTAAATATGTTGTTCATTTGACTGAACACTGGATGTTCAGTCGATTGAACAAGCACTATTCAATCATTTGAACAAAAAAAACACACAAAAATTAAATATTTTGTTCATTTGACCGAACAAAGGCTGCTCAGTTGATTGAACAACAATTTTTCAATCGTTTGAACAACAAAGACATTAAAAAATTAAATCAGTTGTTCATTTGATCGAACAGTGGTTGTTCAGTTGATTAAACAACAACTGTTCAATCATTTAAACAACAAAAACACTCAAAAATTAAATCCGTTGTTCATATGACTAAACAACGGTTGTTCAGTCGATTGAACAGTAACTGTTCAATCATTTGAACAGTAACTGTTCAATCGTTTTAACACCAAAACCACTAAATCCACTGTTCATTTGACTGAAAAACGATTGTTTAGTCGATTGAACAGAAACTGTTCAATCGTTTGAACAGAAACTGTTCAATCGTTTGAACATAAAAAATGCACAAAAATTAAATCTTTTGTTCATTTGACCAAAAAACGACTATTCAGTCGATTGAACAATAGCTGTTTAATCGTTTGAATAAAAAAAAACACTCAAAAATTAAATTCGTTGTTCATTTGACCAAACAATGGATGTTAAGTCGATTGAACAACAACTGTTCAATCGTTTGAACAACAAAACCATGTAGAAATAAAATCCGCTATTCATTTGACCGAACAACAACTGTTCAATTGATTAAACAATCACTGTTCAATCGTTTTAACAACCAAA